>JAOUQT010159246.1:0-18485 GCA_025769995.1 Xyliphius kryptos
AAGCGGTCAGTGGTGTGCATTCTTTTCAATAGTCACAACTTATTATAACCCGTTTTATAAATACAGTGCAGGAAATGCAGGTCCATCTATGAGCCATTACCACCAGGGCACTGGAAATGGGTCATAGATGGGACTCCCAGCACGACAACGACCCAAAACATACAGCCAATTAAACAAAGGAGTGGCTGCATAAGAAGCACATCAAGGTCATGCAATGGCCTAGCCAGTCTCCTGACCTCAATCCCATACAGAATCTATGGAGAGAGCTGGAGCCTTGTGTTTCCAAATGCATGCCTGACAACCTTAAGGATTTGAAGATGATCTGCAGAGAGAAGTGGGCCAAAATTAAATCCTGAAGTGTGCAAACCTCATTAAACCACTACAAGAAACATCTGACTGCTGTTCTTGCCAACAAGGGTTTTGACACCAAGTATTAAATGTTGTTTTACCAGGGCTCAAATATTTGAAATTCAAATCTTAATTTTCTCAATATTTGTTTTTTTGATATGCCATGTGTCACCAAGACTTTTTTTTTAAATGTATTTATTAATTTTTTTGTATTAACTTCTAAAACCAGATTGGGGGGAGGGGACAAATACTTATTTTGTCCACTATATAATCAATCTTTTTTTATCTTCATCAGGCATACCATATCAAATGATCATTGAGTGCAACTGGAACCTGGGAACGACTGCATGGTGAAAGAGGGAGAGTGGGTGCAGCATTCATCTTTTCCAAACATTGAATGGGTCCCACTGTGATCTCTCACTTCAGTTTCTATAACTCAGCGGAACTCTGTGGGTGAGAGTTTTCACTATTGCTTTACAGCAGTAGAGCCGTTTTAAGTGCTAAAGGTTCATCAGATGTATTGCATGAGATGCAGGCAGTCAAAAAACCTTCAGTGTCTCCACTTTGCTATTTTTTTCCCCGTCTCACACATTCCTGTTTTTTATGCTCCATTACGTGTCCTCTCACTTTTTGTATTTTTAGGAGGCATACAGTCAGTATAAAATGTTTTCCAGCAGCAAAACTGCAATGACATGCTTTCTGACAGTAATTCAGGAGGCCAGTAAGAAGTTCAGCTTATGGACCCTGTGGGTTTAATTATCTTTTTTCTGCGTTAAGTCACCTGTAACCACTTGCTATTGTAACATCGCAAGTTAACTGTGAACTGTAGAATTCGATAAACATTGTGTATAAGCCAAGATGTCTATTAGTAATTAGTGGGTTTTGAGCCTCAGTGTTATTACTCATGTACTCGGGTACCAGTTCTATAAAATTGAAGGAACTAATAATTCTTTGTTCTCTGTGTAATGTATTTTTTAAAACTGTATTTACACTTAGAATTTTGTATTTTTAAATCACAACATGCAAATTGCATTTTTGGAAGCCTGACCAGCTGGCCAGATGTCTGGTAATGTGTGTAGCTCATGGCTGACAGTGTGACCTCCAGCCAATGCCATATAAAAGATATGTGCACGTCGCCATGTCTATAAACTGACTAATGACATTAAGTGCCGGTAATTTTTTTTTTTTTTTTTTTTTTTTTTTTTTTAAGAACTTAAACATTTTGCACAGTCTTCTCAGAAAATGACCACACGTGGTGTTTACCAGAGGATGTACTTTGGATTTAACTGTTTCCCTGTGTAGCTCCTGTTAAATGTCAGAGGTCCTCACTAATGCAGTATAATGACATTGTACTTTTTCTTTTTAATTATAAACTGTAACCTTTAGTCACATCTGACTTTGTGAATCTGTATTTAATTTCTTGATCTCTAAGTGTAGATAAGCTGTTTGCTAATTGAGAATGTTAATAAAGTATTTACCCTTTTTATTATCTATATTGTCTGTACTCTTATTACATGTATGAACTATATAGGAAATAGGACATACTGTTTACTTATTAAATGTAAGTGTAGGAGAGGACGTACATAGCCATGGATATTGGAGAATTGCTACTTGTTTTGTTCTAGCACCTGTTCTGTGCTTTTATGGTGCACAAACCAAAGGAAATAGTTGGTGAGTTTGGTTTAGATTTAGATTTAGTCATTTAGCAGACGCTTTTATCCAAAACGACTTACAAATGAGAGAACAACCCAACCTGTTGTGTAAAAGTAATTAGGAAAAATTACTTTGATAAATTGGCAAATATCACAAACTCATTACAAAATCTGGTAAAATGTGGTTCCAGAAAGGTGTTCCTAGTTCCAGTAGAAGTTTAGAACCCAAAACTGAGTGTTATATGTGTACATGTCCCAATATTGTTGTCCATATTTTACAGTTATGTATAAAGAAAAAGTTTTAATTACCATAACCAATGCATTATTTCATTTGCCTTATTTGACCTTATTTTGTTTATAGTTTTGCTTTGAAATTGTCTACAAAGAGCTGGTATGAATACTGTGTTAAAAAATAACCCACAGAAGTCTTACGTGTGTTCTAACAATGCAAGTAAAGAAATCCATCATTGGAAAATGCATGTAAAATGTTGTATCTTGTATTCACAAGTGTTTTGTGTTTTTTACAGATGTAAGCGTTTGAAGTTTAAACTATTACTTGCTAAATGTTAGGAGCGGCCAGAAGATGCACGTTTCAAAGCTTTATTATAATATCATGGTTTACTTAAAGTTTATTTTTTCAAAAGAACATAAATTCAGTTTGGGACCAAGTCTTCTAGAAGTTGATATAAAATTTCTAGGTGACCGATGTGTGGGGTTGGGGGGAATGGAGTCAAGAAGCAACTTTACACCATTTAAATAAACTAAAGATATTTATTTTTCAGAATATAATTATCAGGTTCATGCTGAACATTTGACCATGGTCTTCATGACCCAACAGCTGATCTGAAAAGAGCATTGCTTGCACAATGCCACGAGAATCTCAAAACTATTAAACTTTTGCAAAGCAGAAGGGATTATAATCTTCTGCACACAGGCTGTTATTAGTAGGTAATGTCCATGAAGGGTGACAAACTTTTGCAAAGAATCTCGTTCACACTACCTAAATCACCCTTGCACATGATTCACTTGTGCACCAGTGCTGGAAATGACTCAACGGATATTTAAACAGTTTATTTTTAATGATAGACCAGCTACTCCTGACTGACGTACTAAAGATTTACAAATTATGTCACACATTTGTAGAAAACATTTTGAAGCTGTGGAAATTCTGCATTGTTAAAGAAAATAAATCTATATCTTTGCAGAAAATTTGAAAGAATTTACATTATCATTAATTAAAATTACTCCATACTGTTGTCTTTGTCACTTTCTTTATCTTCTTCATCTTTACACAACTCCTCCTCATCTTCATCCTCATCAAAATACCGCTCTTCTGCATCTCGGCTTACAATATCAAGGTTATCATAATTTGGATTCTCATCTACTGCTCTGTTGAAATAAGAGTGGTTCACAAATTACTCGCTTTTACTAAATTATCAGTGGTGATGGAATTTTTATATTTCTGCAAATAGATAAAAAGAACCAAATAAGACAAAAAAATATTGGCCACGGATGATTAGTTACTGAGGGAATAACTACAATCTTACAGATCTAAAGGGGTAAAACCTTTAATATTGCCAGATAATCTGAGGATAAAATTTGGTCAGCATTTTTTAGTTATTAGTAGACGATTGGTTTATTCAAAGATCAAGGATCTATGAAAGTCTAATCTTTACAGCACTTTTTCAGAGGAACTACATCATGTCAACCAATATCACCAAACACCAACAAATTTCATTCCAAGCACAAGGCGTGTAATAGTTTAGGGTCACAAAATACACCAAATTAACTTGAAACGCAACAAAGGGTCTTTTTCCCATGGTTCATTGATAAAGATCATAAAGCCACAAAAGGCAGATCCAACTTTATTGTCGTTGCATAGTACAAAATACAGAGCACAGAAACACAGTTTAGCATTTACTAAATTTGAATTTATACCAGCAAATTCTAAAGAACAAAAGTCAGATTATTGTGTACATTAGTATCTAATCAGTCTGACCGGCTATGCAAGTTTGTTTGATCACATTTTTTAACCCAGTAAGATCTTCTAATGTGGTCTTCAGCAATCCCCTTTGTTTGTGACATACATCCACAAACATATGGTCAGATCAGACTTTATTAGACCCGTTTTGTTTTGTTTTTTTAAATAAAACAAGGCACCCACTTACACCGGATTGTTCTCATATTGCCTGAAAATATGGTTGTCATACTTTGGCCACTCATTAAATAAATGACTAAGAGCCTTGTCACGTTTGTTTGATTGGGGTTCCTTTATCTATGGTTAGGACTTTTTTGAAAAATACATTTATTCACCTATTTATTTACTTTTTAAGCACCACTGTATATTGAGAACATTAAAATAAGAAATAAATGCTTATGCATTTTTGGACAATTTTTTTGAAGCGTTCTTTATTGCTTACTATTGCTGAAGTTAGCAAGTTCTTTGTAAAAACAGGACTGAGTAGCTGAAGTTATTTTGGTGTGTCTAAGATTATAATAGAATGCATTAATCCATCAGTACAACACACGCCTGTAATTAATAAAAATAAATCAGTGTAATGTTTAACCTGTAATTGAAGTCTTTATCTTTTCCATCCAGGAAGCTCTGATGCATTCGACTCAGGAACTCGTCTCTCAGCATTGCTTTCTCTTCTACCGTCGGTTCCCAATCTGATTGCATCCACTTATCCTTCTCTGCAAAATTAAGAAGCTAAATTTATTCTTTATAATTAATGTAAAGTATCAGTATTGCAACAAAGAAGGGATTAATAAACCCCCTATAGGATTACTGACGAAATTACAAAACGTTTTCTTATTCTTTAAAAAAGTTTTTTTTTTCAAATAAACATTTATAAAAAGACAAACAAATTTGAAATTACAAAATAAATTAAACTTTAAATCTGTATGACTGCTTGGGAAGAAAATCAACATTCAACATTACTGCTTTGCACACTGTTGGCATTCTAATTAATTAATCCTTATCTGAAAACCATGTCAGGTGACTAACTCTTGAAGCTCTTTGAGAGCATACCAAGAGTGTGCAAAGCAGTAACCAGAGCAAATGGTAGATAATTTGAAAACGCTAGAATATAAAACAGGTTTTAAGTTATTTCAACTTTTTTTGTTAAGTACATAACTCCTCATGTGTTTATTCATAGTTTTGATGCCTTCAGTGAGAATCTACAATGTAAATAGTCGTGAAAAAAAAAAAAAAACAAGGGAAAAAAAAAAACGCATTGAATGAGAAGGTGTGTCCAAACTTTTGGCCTGTACCATATATGTCCCAATCAGCATTATTAGACTGGGAAATTTTTTCCTATTCTTACTTGTGGAATTGTTAAGAGTTTGGGAAAACTTCATGACTTCCAATATACCGATCACTAGGAGTTTCAGGCTGAGAGAAAAAAATACTTGTTCAAATGTATGAAGAGTTTTTAGACAGTGTAGCTACTGTGTCAACCTTTGAAAAATCATTAGAACCTTACAATATTAAGAAAGTTACGGTGGTAGTTACCCTGGTAAAAACATGCAAACTTCAGGGAACCAAACCTGGCACCATGTTGCTGTGTTGGTCTTTGTTGATTTTGTCTCGCCTTTAATTCATTTCCCAATGGAAGAGTAAGGTTGTTTTTTTTAAATAACCAGGTAAAGAACACTGTCTTATGCAATGCATCACAATTAATTAATGTCACTGTTGTGAACAGTTAAATGACTCACCATCCTCCTCCTCCTCCTCCTCCTCTTCACAGTCTTCTTTGTTCTGTTCCTCTTGTATGCGGTTTTGAAGTTCTTTCTCTTGATATGAATGAATGAGCAGTTCAGATAAAGTTATAGGACCATCCTTATTTGCATCTTTAGAGCGTTCCAGGATCTCTTCATCAGTCAAGTACTGCCCAATGTACTGTTCATACAGCAGAGGCTCTCGAAAACGCATCTGTTCCTCACTGAAGTACTGACCCTCTGAAAAGATAGACTGATTAAATGTAGCAGCAAATCTTAAAACCCTTATTATTTAATTTAATCAGATGCTTTTAAAGCACCCATTACTCAAATGTTGTCTTAATATACCATGTAGTACATTTGAAAATAAGAACTACTACACCTACATCCTATATCCTGATAGCTGTGATGATGTCTTGTAGCTATTTGTCACCTGAGGTACATGAGGTTTTGCTCTGCGGACATTTAGTGTATTGTATAATTATGTATTCAAGCATTAATATACCTTCTGTTCAGCTGTCCACATGTTCCAGAAAGCACAATACTTTTTACCAACAGGTCCACTTATCACATGACTGATTCTTATTAGTTGCTATGTATTAAAACTCATTGCCATAGAGGCAACGCTTACACTGCATTATTGCATAGGCAAAAAAATCACTTTTTAACACATTTAGGCAATATTCTATATCAGGTTATTGATTTCTTTCCTGAGCTGCCATTAAAGAAGTTTCTTGTTTCCTGCATCATTAAGTACCCTGCATGAAATAGATTTTTAGAGGACTACATCTCGAAAAAAACATTTAAATTGTGATCCACACCTTCCTGAAGTGCACGAAGAGCTGCATAGCGATGGTTGCGAACCCTTGTTATTTGAGCCGATTTCGAAGCCCGTTTCTGAACCTCTGTACAGTAAAACTGGGCCCTGCAATCACTGCTTACATGAGCAAAGGCCTCCAAGTGTTTTGGTTTCAGATGAGCATGGTAACGCTCTAGAAAGACGAGGGGCTTGGTCTTATATTGCTCCATCAGTACTTCCTTTTTCTCCTCCACAGTTAGGTCAGGTTCCCCCAGCTGCTGACTCTTTATTGGACTTCCACTAGCTGAGATGATCTTAATCATAGAATCCAGACAATTCAAAGAGTCATCCTGTAAAAGGAAAGCAGACCACAAGACATACTATAATTTATTTGGTATCTTTAAATACAATAGAGAAAATATATTTTTTCCTTTCCAGGAGTGGTTAACCAATTGAAGTTCACTACAAGAGGTAGAAGTGTGAGGTATTGCTGGCCCATATTTAGGCTTTTTAGATCATAGTAATGCTCATGAGTCTACTATCATGAGAACACGGAAAAAAAATGTGTATTTGTGTGTGTGCGTTAGGCATACAATAAAGTAGCCACAACTCTAAAAATTTAATTTGCTTCCTCTTTGCAGTTTACAAAGGGTAAGAATGACAAAAAAGGTTTTGTGGACCAAGTTGACGAATATCTTCACAAACAAGACAGGGCTACCATGACTGGTTGGTGCAGTCGATGACTTGACAGTAAAAATATGCCAACGTTGATATTTTATGTCGACGCACTGTTTTGTTTTAATTTTTACAATGTATTTATGTTCCATTTTAATTCTTAAAATGCATCCATTTAAAGAAATGCTTTTCCTCAAGGCAAGTAACGTCAGTGAGTCTCCACTCATTGATCAGTGCCACTCAAAATAAATGGCGGCTGCAGTGGAGACAAGGAGTAAAGACAATTAAATCCTTTGAATTTTGAAACCTTTGAACTCTCATTAAATCAGTAGCTATATGAGTAAATGTTTTGATTATTTTAAGCACAATGCATTGTGTATGGAATATCATATACACAACAATTATAGTTTTAATAAATTAGATTAGCATTGCCTCTTAAGTTTGCACTTTGTTTAATATGGAGAGTTTCATTCATTTGCTTGATAACGAGTTTAATAAAAATGTGGATTTCTTTGCAAGTTACATGATTGAATAAACAGCCTTTTTTTGTTTGTTAACTATGTCGGAGATTAAAGTTTGCCGTTTGTTGTCATAAATTACATGAGATTATCAGTTATTTTCTTTGAAGGAAAATTCATGGTGTAGATTACTGGCATTTAATTGACATCGATAAAATAGTCGATAGTTGAATCGCTATAAAAACAGTCATTAGTGGCAGCCCTAAAACAAGTCAATTAGCACAGTCATTAAATTATGACTGATGAAAGCCTTGGTCTGGTCAGTAATGACTTATGGATGTGAAGCCTGGACACTGAAAAAAGCAAAAGACACATTCAAGCTTTTGAAAACAAGTGCATCAGGAAGCCTCTGAAGATGTCATGCATGAAGATAATGACCACTGAGCAAGTTTACAAGATGTCAAACACAAAAAAGAGCTTACTAAACCACATTAAATCCCACAAGTTTGTAACCTTGGTCATGTGATGAGGCATGCAGATAAGTACATTAAAGAAAGTATTATGACAGGACTAGAGGAGAAAGTTTGAAGATGGCTGAAGACCAAGAAAGACCTGGACGGACATCATCACAATATTAACTAACTTGTCAGGTGCTAAACACTAAATAGTTTAACCATTGTAAGCGAAAACAGCGCAAGATGCCTTATTGCTTTACTCTGCCAATGTTAAAATTCACGACCGTAGCCCTTCTGCTGTTGCCAAGTTTTAATTCTAATTTCTAATCAGTACTTATAGGATGTTCTCACAGCATGTTGGTGGCCAAATATTTCACGGCTGGTTGACTCAGCTGTGATACTGAGGTGTTGAGGTGTTTAAGACCTCCAGCAGCAGTGCCGTGTCTGAGCGATCTGTACCAGCACAATCACTTTTACCGACTTATATTTAGCAACTTTTTAGACCCTCTTTTTTTTTTAAAAAGCTACTGGCAACATATCTACCTACTTTTTTATAATATTGGAAACTTTTGGAGATTCACATGTTCTTCAGTTTCTGTCCATGAGCCCTGTTCCACACTCTAAGAGCTGAGAGAGACCCTCATTACTCTACATCCAAACTGCAACTGAAACACACATCTAGCTGCCACTTCTCCCTGCCTAATGGTGCCGCAGCGGGATGTAAATATTAATGCATTTATCTTAAACATGACAGTCACCTCATCCACGGTGTGTGTCTATGAAAAAAGCTAAACCTTATCTTACATAAAAATAAATAATGTAACGTGCATTAGGGTAAATTAGGTTACAGCTTATTTCAAAGGCAATACTTGGAACATTTTACACACTATTTTCTGTGCCACAATGTTGATTTCTTAAACACCCAAATGGGCTATTATGCAAATTAGGTGATGAAGTCATTTAGCAGCTTCTTGCAACATTTAGGACAGCCAATAGCTACTTTCCTTACTGAAAAGTTAAGGAAACAGTGAGTACAATATACAACACACCACTTGTGTTACTGCAGACATGAGAAGCATTCACCACCCAAATAAGTCATCTTCCGCTTAATACTCTACTAGGGTCTCAGGAGGGTTCACCATGCCCATCCAGGGAAGAACATTTCAGGAACTGGGCAGATACACCCAGCACAGGGTGCCAATCTATCGCTGAGCACACTCACTCACACATCCACACGATACGGGGCAATTTAGAGCATTCACTCTACCTTGTATCCCTGCTTTTGGACTACACCCAGATCGGGTTTTAAACCTGGAGTCCCCAACGCTGAGATGCAAACGTGCTAACCACTAAGCAACCTAAATGAAACCCACTTTCATTACCACTGGGAAACAGAGTAAAAAGGACTAAAATGTATAGGACTGTAACTTTATTATCTTTTGCTTTATCCTTTACTAGGGTCGCATGTCCATTCAGGGAAGAACATTTCGGGAACTGGGCAGATACACCCAGAACAGGGCACCAATCTATCATTGGGCACTCACTCACAGACTATAAGAACAATTTAGAGCATTCAGTTTACCTTGAATCCATGTTTTTGGACTGTGGGAGGAAACCCACACGGACACGGGGAGAACATGGGAATGCCACCCAAATTGGGATTTGAACTTGGAATCCCCAGTGCTGAGAGGAGAAAATGCTAACCACTAAGCCACCTAAATGAAACCCACTTTTATTACCACTGGGAAACAGAGTAAAAAGGACTAAAATGTATAGGACTGTAACTTTATTATCTTCCGCTTAATCCTTTACTAGGGTCGCAGGGGGTTCCCCATGCCCATCCAGGGAAGAACATTTCAGGCACTGGGCAGATACACCCAGGACAGGGCGCCAATCTATCATTGGGCACTCACTCACACAGACTATAAGAACAATTTAGAGCATTCAATTTACCTTGAATCCATGTTTTTGCTGTGGGAGGAAACCAGAGAACCCGGAGGAAACCCACGCGGGGAGAACATGGGAACGCCACCCAAATAGGGATTTAAACCTGGAATCTCCAGTGCTGAGAGGAGAAAGTGGCAAGCCAAAGTGCTACACCCAAACTGCGGAATTACAAAGTCTAAATTGTGAAGCTGATGAAGTGGATGATGGGGTATGAGTGATACAGAAAGGTCAGGGGTAAACGCAGGAGTCCGTCATTGCATACGACAGTAACAAAGTGCATTTAACTTGTAAGTGTACCTAATCACATAACACATCTTTAAACGAGCCTATAGATTGTATTTCTTACCGCATCTGTATCGTCTGAGGCGCAGCTGGCGACGTCCTGCAGGTTTCGCTCGTCCTCATCTGGGTGACTGTGGGACACAGCCGAGCTGAGTGTCTCCACAGCAGCGACATAGCAGGCGGGTTTGGTAGTTCTGACAGGTTTTGTGAATGTTTCAAATTCACCCCACATTTCTGCTTTCATTACAATATAAACGGTAACTTACTGATTGAATACTTCGTAACTCAGTCCACTCGTTACTTCAAGTAACCTTAAACCATAATTGTTTATGATCTACCAGACTACATATTATTAAATTATTGAATTGTGGACTGTGTCGATGTTTTTAATCGAATGAGAACAACCATTGTTTTATAGTTTAGCTTTGGTATTTACAACCTTGCTAACGTTTACAGGAAATCCTTGTTCGTCTGTTGTCGAGACAAGTAAGATGGAGGTATTTTGACTACGTTCTAACAGCGTTCAACTCCCTATAGTAGTGCACTTCTAAGTGTGTATAGAAAGCGGGTGTATTCGCTATCAAGGGCCTTTCACTTGATGCTAAAATAGTTTTTTTGTGCGTCATGATTTATCCTCCCCAGAAATTCTCGCCACAGTGGCAGGTTCCACATTCACGTTTGACTTCACGTTGACGCTAGATGGGACTAAAACACCACGATTAAATGCGTTTGTTTAAAACTAGCACATAGGCCTGAAAATCAATTTCACCTGCAAAAATACAACCTTTATAATTGTCTACCAAATCATTATAAACAAGCTCATTCAGTTTAACAAAAAAAATAATTAATTTTGTAAATTGAATGCAACTATTGAGACACAATTCATCTTTATTTTAACAGACAATCAAATGACTGTATAGTTAGCATTTTTTTTTTGTAAAGAAAAGTCAGCCATTTCTGCCAATAAGAAGAAATAAAGTCAAAAGTTTCTCAGAATTCTAACTTACTAATTCAGAATTCTTACAATTCATTTAATCTCAATGTTAAGTAAGTCAGAATTCTGATACAAATTATTTATAATGCACTTCACATTTCAGAAAAATCTCAATGTGCTACAGAAACATTTGGAAACAGATAAAGGTAATAAAAAACAACTACCATCCACACAGGAACAGTACAGGAAATGCACAAATATTTCCTAATTAGCATAATCCTTCTTAGTGACAAAAATGGGCTTCCATACACAACAGAAAGGTTTTGCATCATGGTGTGTATTTGTTGGTTTATTCGGACTACTCCATTTCATATACCACTGCTTTATGGTGGAACGATCTTCCCAGTATCTCTTTCACAGTCTCTTGCTATAAAATAAAAAAGACAGCCAAATCGGATAATGATCAGGTTTGATGATACTACCGTGTAGCTGGTTTCTCCTTAACTGCTGACATTTGTTGTTTATTTGTAAGTCGCTTTGGATAAAAGCATCTTCTCAATAACAAAGTGTAAGTGGTGGTTAGCATGTCTGCCTCTTAGCGCTTGCAATCTAGGTTTAAGTTTCAATGTTCTCCACATGTTCAGATGTGTTTTCTCTGGGCTTCCTCCCTCAGTAAAAAAAAACATGGATTTAAGGTGAGCTGTTCTAAATTGCCCCTATATAGTGCATTTGTCAGTATTTGTGTGTGTGCCCTGCGGATTAGTGCCCTGTCTTGGGTGTATGTGCCCATCGCCCAAAACGTTCCTGATGGGCATTGGAACCCCATAGGATTAAGCGAAAGATAAGGAGATGAATTTCCAACCCAGACTGATGTGAATTATGACAACTAAGAATTGATAGTTTGATGCAGATATACACATTAAAAAGTAATGTAGCTCTGGCCATTTATTTTATTTACTTGCTGGTGTCATTATTAAATGTTGCAGAGCTTTGCAAATAACATCAAATCATACAAATATGTACCTTTTAACTATCCCAAATCCCTTGATTGCTTATACAGTATTTTTTTGGTACGTTAGATCTACCTAGCAAAAGAATGTATGTCTAGTGACCGATGCACTTAAATTATTAGTAAAATGTTCAAACATTAGAGATGATAATTAGCTTTCTCTACTTACCTTTATAGTGAAAGATAGCAAAGTCGCTTTCAATGCTACCCTTTTATCACTAACACTTAACATGACTGCATGAATTTTTCATGTTTTAGTTTTTTTGGGTTTACCTTGTCTTTTGTAAATTGTGTAAATTGTGGTAATTACCAGGATTACAAATCGTATTTATAAAAAGTTCCATGTTTTAACACAAAAATTGGACAACTTTTTTTGGATAGAAATGTTTATCTTTAGATGACAGAGAATATTGCTTTGATCAACTTGTGATCATTGCACAATGAAAAGTTATAATACAGTGTAGAACTTGTATAGCCATTTAAATACCTCCCTTGCATCAACATCTGAGCCATATTAAAGAATAACTCAAAACAAAATTATTGCAGCCATTTGCTATTTTTTTTTCCTCCAGGACAGATTGCAGCTAATAGTTTAATAATTTCTTTAAAAGAAGCTCAGTTCCAACCACTGTTTTAGCCTTACCAAAACACTTTAAAGTCCTTTAACTAACATCTATCATTTCAAACAAAATCAACTTTGCTGGTAAGCAAAGACAAAACCAGCTTTAGAATCAGGCTAAATTACCAAACATTTGCCCAGAATAATTAAGTATTAAATGTCATTAAAATCATTAAAAGTCATAACTTTCGCTAACATTTTAGCTGAATGTACTGTGGTATGTTATAGAAGTACAGATAAAATATTGCATTAGACAATAAGTTAATCTACAAAGAGGAGAACCATTGTAGCTCAGGACAGATCCAAAAACCTAACTAGGCAAATTGGAGCTAGAAATCAACAACATTCAATCTACCCCACTCCCCCCCCAAAAGAAAAAAAAAAAATCATTCAACCCTTCCCCTCCAAAACATGCAATAAATTCATTTAGGATTGAAAACTGTGAAAACTGATGAATGTCCACTGCTCAAATGCAATGAATTGAAACGAAATGGTAATGAAAACAGATGTGCACTAGCAGGAGCAGAATAAAAAATATATAGAGAAATTAAATGCACATTTAAACATCTGTTTTCACTTATGTATTGTTTTTCAATCAGATGATCCTTTCAGGGGCCTGAAAATTAAATAATGCTGTAATATATCAATTATAATTATTACTGGAATATGTTACTTTTAGCAACATTTCATGCTTACCAATTTCCTCTGCTAGTTTTTATAAATGATTTGTGTAATAATGGATGTATTTTGTTAAAATTCACTCAGTTCTAAAAGAACTGAACCCCAGGAGTTGCTACTTGAACTTTAAATGGACGTTCAGACAAAATAATAGAGCTTAATATATAAGCCTTTAAGTATTTATCACACATGTTAAGTATATATACACACAGATAGTTAACAGTAAACACATGTATTAGCGCTATAGTCTAAACACTATACCATCAGGACTGAGGTTTCTGCTGCAGTTATATTTAGGTATTAAACTCAAGTAGTAAATAACAATTCTCTCAGCTTCCACTTAGTAAAATGTAAAGTTCTGTAACATTTTATAATAAAATGTAGATTTTAGTATTTTCTTTTTATAAACTACTGTAAAAGAATAAACCTGATTAAATATATTCAAAGCTTTAGTTATTCATGTACTACTAGTCAATGGCGGGGTTTTGATCCCTGATTTCTATAGTGCAACTATATTACAGATTTATATAGAAAATTGGTCAGGGTAGTCATATAAAACACTGTTGTTAAAACATTAACACCAAGAACAAAAATCTGCCCTTCTTAACAAGTGATTTAAAATTATTTTGTCTAAATTTATCTTTTAAGAGTTTCATTTTGAATGTGACCGAAGTAGAAGAATTACCCGTACTGAATTTAAGACTTGTCTCTTTACTTGACACACTAATCTAGAGGCACCATATCGCAACTGGAACGTAAACCAGGCAGTTATGCAAGATGTGCTAAATTGATCACCTACCTTTATTTGCGTGAAAATACTGCAAATTCTTTTTTTAAATAAACATAATTTATGACGTCCTTTCACATGCAAACTGCTGTGCCACAGTTAAGGGTCACAAAGTGTGAAATATTATTTTATACACGGAGATGAAAATGACGATGAAAGACGAGTATGGTAAGTAAGATAGATGCACACGACTATGTAACGTGTAAAATCCAAGCAACCAACAGGATTAACATTTACAGTATATTGCACTCAGGCTACAGATCATTTGATGTTTGGTTGTTGCTAGATCTATTTTATAATGTCATTCCCAACCTCCCAATAAAAAAATAAAAATCATCTCAATATCAGTAGGTCTAAATAAGACTATAACTGATCCCACTGATATTTGATTAAAAATTTACATTCACAAGAGGACAACAGAAGACATTTTAACATGAAATTCAAATTGATATGTGCAAAACATCATAGAGCTCTATAAAAATATGTGCATATGAATAGATCTATTTTCTTCACAATACAATAGTTGCTTCATATACAACAGGAGTTAATAAAGTACAGATCATGTACAGTTCCTGTATGTTTATTTGTCTATTATTTGTTTTATTTAATCTGGGTATTCTTTTTCAAAAAACAGCAAAATTAATAATAACAAGACAATATGGATGAAGGATTCAAAAATGCCAAACATCCTTTACCCAAATCAGTGTGATTGAGCACTGGGAGTAAGATAAAAACCAGAGTTCCATATGAAACCTGAAATTGCATATCCCATCTAGCTCGATTACACTCAAATCAAAGACGCCATTCCTGGCTTAATTACATAATATTACATCTGAAAAAACTTTGGCTATTGAAAGTTTTGGTGCCACAAAAACTGCCACACTATGGCTTGCACCACAAAGTTCATTTAAAACCATTTTACATTTCTTTAATCTCTATCATTGAACAGTCCTGTTCCCCCTACTAAAGTCTGTGGACTCTTCCAGTGCACTGTCAAAGGGAGGGTGCGGTGTGGATGTGTG
Source organism: Xyliphius kryptos (assembly GCA_025769995.1). Lineage (NCBI taxonomy): Eukaryota > Metazoa > Chordata > Actinopteri > Siluriformes > Aspredinidae > Xyliphius > Xyliphius kryptos. Next base: position 15,386 of record JAOUQT010159246.1, read on the forward strand.
AGTGTCACACAAAATGCCTGGAAGGCTACCCATGGTACAGGAGTCTGACTGGTGAAAGGGGTATCTTGGAAGAGAGAGATATTCACTACAGTGTGAGTGCTGCCTTTCAACTTTAATAAGCGGCTGACTGGGAGGTTGCTGCTCCAGGAGGTCTAGTGAGTCACGCTGCAAGGCCAGCTCATAAGATGGTGTCCTTCTCCGCAGCAGCATGCTATCGGATAGCTTTTTCATGGACGGAAGAGATAACTGGCACTCTGTCTCCAGTGGCGATTCCACAGAAATGCAAGGAGGACTCATCTTCTTCTTCCTTGGGATGTGCAAAGAGTGTCCACGTGTGGGCAGGTGCCTCTTTTCAACAGTTAGTTGATTCAATGCTTTGTCATCCACGGAAGAGCAAATCTCAATTGAGTGTCGCCGATGGTCATCGCCACCAGAGGGTTTGTCCAAAAAACCTTTAGAATCCACATTAAGGGACATTTTATAGTCTTTATCTTTGATGCTATATACGGTTAAACTGCTGGCACTTCCACAGTTTTTCACAGACAATGGCCATGGGGTGATATAGGGAGAAAGAGATTGGCTACGTCCCTCTGTTGGGACTCCAGTCCACAGTCTGGCTGAGCTGGTGATGTTGTGCACCTCTTCATCGGTTGGGTCAGCTGATTCCAACATTGACTCACTGGGACTGCTGCTACTAGACTGGCTGGGTGGGTAAGAAGGAAGGTTCCTCTGAAAATGAGAGTGTTGAATGGTGCAGATGCTGGGTGAAAAGCTCGGAGGGGGCAGGAAAGAAGTCTGGAGAACCTGGTGGCTCCTAGAGTCAGCAAAATGTGGCACCACAAGGGAGAAGTTAGCTGTTTTACTCTTTATCGCTTTAGGGCTGTCAACAGATTCATGTCTGTGCCCATCAGCTGGGTCATTCTTGACTGCTTCCTGTAAAAAGACTTTTGTTAACATTGTTTTATTAACAATAATCAAATAACTTATCTGAATCCACTGTACCTGTCTATGTCGAGACCGGTCTATGGTACGAATAGGGGATGGATTTGGAGGAGGGATTCTAGGCATACAAACACTCAACTGTGGCTGCGGAGGAATACCAGGAACCTGGAGCAATGAATGCCCCTCGCATGGCTGGGAATGGATGGAGGTCACTGAACCTATATAAGAGGTAAATAATTTAATTGGTCATTGCATTACCTCAAAAGACAAAACCTTAGATCCAATATCTTAAAATCAATGTGTACCCAGTTCAAGATAGCCAATCATCTGCTCTACTTCTTGGAGTGGGTATGGTGCACTTGCTGGCCTCACAGGGCGAAACATGTAACTGTCGTTAGGCAATGAGTGCATTCTGGACACTGACATCTTGTGCGGGGAAAGAAAGTTTTCCTGTATTCCTTTCACCTGCTGAAAGTAAAAAGACTTTATAATGCACATATGGAAGAGAAAGCACAAGCACTTAGAAGGATTAAATCAAATATGCATGTATTATAAGTATAATGCATTTTCTAAGCATTCGGCTCTAATGGACACAAGGCAGAATTATTGGGACTTAACAGTTATTTTGAAGTAGCTGAACCTTATTGTCTTTTTAACTTTAAATACAGATAAAGTCAAGTTAACATACACTTTGGCCACATTTACTCAAAATTTTACCATTTTAGACAGTTAATCCTAGTACACATTCAACAAAAGTTATTAGAATTAGATATTTCATAGTAATTCCAGAGACCTTTATTTAAGCGTGAATTATTTTTTATTTGGTAACATTGCCATCACCACTGTCAAGTTTGCACACTTTTCTTTTCTTTTCTTTTTTTTTTTTAGCTCTGCACATAATTTACTGTGGGATTAAGGTCAGGACAATTCATTGGACAGTTACTCTCACATCTTTTTCTTCCTCATAATGGCATCTAATTTTTGACGTGCACTACTTCCTTCTGCAGCTAAAAAGGCAAGTAAGCCTTAAAGGTAGACCTTACACTACAGGTAAATTTTCATTAGCATTAAAAATTACTAAAGCCATGATGTCATATAACCGAACTTTCAAAAATATGTATAGGACACCAACAACGTAGAGTAATAAAAATGTTTGTCATTTGAATTATAAGTAAAATAATCTGGGGGAAAAAACTGAATTTCATGAAATAAAATAATTAAAACAATGCAAATTACTAAAATGTTTGTACGGCACATACAAAGCATTACAATAGCTTGCTAGAAACATTAGTCAATAAAGGTCAGTAAAAGCTGTTTAACAATTCTTTGTGGCAGGAGAAAACTTTTTTTAGCTGCCGACGTAGTTTATTACATACCTGTTCAGGTGAATCAGGTATTGTCCCTACATAGGTGCCCCTGACCTCAGGCTCAGTGGAGCTTTCTGTCGAGACGTTACTGATTCGCCGAGCCATTTCCATCTCCATTTCAATCTCTGCATCCATCTCTGCATCTTCCTTGGCTTCTTTATTGCTCTCTTCTAAATGCTTCATCAAGACAGCCACCACAACATTTACTAGCACAAACTGGGCCATTAGTACAAAAGTGACAAAGTAAATGGGGGAGACCAATGGCAGGTAGGTCAGGCAGTGTTTGTCTCCAGGTGTGCACTCTCTTAAAGTGTCCTGCACAAGAAACATATTTCAGCGATATTATGTCGTAAATAATGCATTACAATAATGGATTCAGATTCAAAATCCAATGTACCTTCATTATACCATTCCAGTTATCTCCAGTTGAAACTCGGAAAAGGGTCAGAAAGGCCATTCCAAAGTTATCAAACGTGGCATGACGACTAAGTCCTTCACATGGGTTTTTGTCACTGCATTCTACAAATTGATAAATTTGAAAAGATATCACACATATGATATCATATATATTTCACATATTTCATGAGAACATTCATGGTAATAGAGTCAAAATTGTTATCAGAATCAGAAAACTTTATTAATAGCAGTTGTCACAGTTGACCCACTGCAGAATTACAGTGCACTAAAAGTTAATGAGTCACTTTATTTCAAATACAAGAAATAAGACAAAAGAAACTCAAAATACAGTGGTATGCAAGTTTCATGATTTTCCTTTATAAACCATTGGTTGT
>JAOUQT010159447.1:6142-18479 GCA_025769995.1 Xyliphius kryptos
AGCTATTCCAAACCTACCAGTTATATCTAAGATTGTAGAAAGAGTCGTGGCATCCCAACTGATTGGTTTCTTAAATTAAATTATACATCTCTCCGATATCAAGGTTAAAATTTCTTTGCTATGTAGACGACGCGCAGATATACCTCAGCCTCAGGCCCTCCAATCCCTTTCCTCCTACTTCTCTCACTAGGTGGCTTTAAGATCTTATCCTATGGCTGTGGGCAAATTTTCTTCAATTAAACACTGATAAAACTGAACTTCTATACATTGGCACTAAAGCTTCACTGTTCTCTTTCTCCTGCCCTGTTCTTCTCATTTGGGAACACCTATGTTTTTCCTGCTGCTACGGCTCGAAACCTTGCTGTTACATTTGACCGTCTCCTAACTTTTCGGCCCTACATTCACTCTATTACAACGTCTGCTTACTTACATCTCCGTAACATTTCTCGTCTTCGCCCGATAATTTCACCTCAGACAGCAGAGCTTTTGGTCCATGCATTTGTTACTTCTCAGCTGGACTATTGCACTTCACCGCACTTCCTAACAAGACAATACGCCTGTTACAACAAAATGCTGCGGCTCGGATCCTCACATCCAATCACAAACTTAAGCACAACACCCCAGTTATTAAGCAGCTGCACTGGCTCCCTGTACATGAGAGTATCCAGTATTAAATACTACTCCCTACACACCCCTATGCTCAAAACCAAAGAGCTGTTGCAGGACACCAGGAAGAACATTTTATACCTGCACCAGGCTGGGAAGAGTTATTCAAAAATAAGCAAGAAGGTTGTTGTGAATAAATCAACTGTGGTAGCATTTGTAAGAAAATGGAAGACATACAAACCATTGATTATGTCCACCAATTTGGAACCCCATGCAAGATCTCATCCTGTGGGGGTCAAAATGATCATGAGATCATTGAGAAAAAATCCTGAGGGACCTGATGAATGACCTGCAGAGAGCTGGGATCTAGGTAAAAAGGTCTTGCAGTGCTTGACGTGTCCCCCTGCTTAAGCTGGAGAGCTTATACATAATCCAGAAGAGGATTGGGAGAATATCATGTGATCAAATTTAACCAAATTAGAAATTTTTGTAAAAACTCAACTTGTCATGTTTTGTGGAAGAATTGCATCCCGAGAACACCGTACCAACTGTGAAGCATGGGGGTGGAAAAATTATGCTTTGAGGTTGTTTTTTTGCAAAAGGGACAGGACGACTGGCCCATGAACAGGGCCATGTATCGTGAGAAATTAAGCCAAAACCTCTTTCCATAAATGAGACTATTGAATATGTAATGTGGCTGGGTATTCCCCATGATCCCAAACACACCGCTCAGCAAATGAAGGAATGGCTCTGTAAAAAACATTTCAAGATACTAGAGTGGCCTAGCCAGTCTCCAGACCTCAACCCCATAGAAAATTTGTGGAAGGAGTTGAAAGTCCATGTTGCCCAGTGACAGCCCCAAAACATCTGTGCTCTAGAGAAGATCTGCATGGAGGAATGGGCCAAAATACCATCTACAGTTGGTTAAAACTTACAAAGAAAGGTTATGTTTCAAAGTATTGAGTTAGTTTGTTACTGACCAAATACTTATTTTTCTCTATAAATTACGAATAAATTCTTAAAAAATCCTTTAAGTGTGATTTCTAGTTTTATCTCACATAGTTGAAGTGTACCTATGATGAAAACGACAGACCTCTCTCATCTTTCTAGATAGAAGAACTTGCACAATCAGTGGCTTTCTAAACACTAAATACCTACGCCGGATGCTCTTACTGACGCAACCATCACACTTTCGGCCTGATTACATTACTCACTAAAAATGAATACACTCCTACATAAAAAACTACATCTAATATTTAGTGACTGCCATTATTATTTTTTCTTAGGTAAAAGTCTGTAGCCTACACGTTTTCATGTTGCAATCAATGGCCCAAACTTCTGGAACTATTTTGTAGTATTGGATCCCATACATGCATATGTGTTTGTGTGTGTGTGTGTGTGTTTTATAAATCATGTAAGTAAATTAAATTCTGTTTAAATTAAGGATTGTGGTGAAATTAAGGATTGTTTTGAATTCATTAAATTAAACATTATATGACAAATGAATGTGTGTTTGATGTTAAATATATATACTGCAGTTGTATACTGCACAGTTGTCACAGTTTGTGATAACATGGTTGTTATTAGTACATCAAAAGCAAAAAAAAAATTATGAAATAATAATTGCAATCAGCAAGAAACAAGTAGATTTAACCTCAGGTCACTTTGCTTCTGTTCCCTTAGCACAGAAAGATGCTCATATAGTGGAGGACTGGACTCGATATGACTTTCTAATGCAGTTGAGAAAAGTCTCCCAGCTTCCTGATTCGCGACCCAGTCAGTTACACAACAGCTCCATCAATTCCTGCCACACATGCGATGTACAAGACAGCACACCGCCCACCCTCTCACCAGGCATTCAGGAGGGAAAAGGTACCTCATTCTTAGGCTGATGAAAGTTAGGATTCAGATTTTTTTCTTGTTCCAGTCAGAATTATAAAACAAGCAAAACTTCGACCAGTGAAACCAGTGTGTGCCTCCTTCAATTCAATTAGATCAATGAAATCAGTTTTATTTCCAAAGTGCTTTTACAGTGAAACTTTGCCGCACAGCAGCATTACAGAAATTATAAAAATGATATAATCATGGAGCTTATTTCAATTACTTTGAACGGAAACCCACCCTCATTTGAGTAATAACAGAATAAACAGTGTGTATGAAAAATGTGTAAATGCATGTAGTAAATGCATGTGTAGTGTATGTAGCCCACTTCAACAAGCATTCATCACCATTATGCATAAAAACCCAGACACTAAAAATTAATATTATTATTTTATCTCAATTACATTAGAAATTGGCAATGTAAAATATAAATATACTGTATATAAATGGTCAATAAAAAACTTTAATAATGAAATGTATTATTGTCATGTGATTTGGTGTCAGTAGGAATGATTGGGCCCAGAAATTGTCAGAGTTAATCAAATGAATATTAGTTAGAGTGAGTTTCAGTATTTGTCATTAATAAAAATCAGATATATTACAAGGTTAAAGAACTCACTGCCATAGCATTCGTGAAACATGCACTAAGATTTATATCTACACTACATTTCTGTATATTGTTAACTGAAATGATTTTTACTGATATAAAGCAATATATTGTAGTGCTTCGATTCAATTCAGTTTTATTTATATAGAGCTTTTTACAATTGTCACAAAGCAGCTTTACATAAAGCTTTACATATACAGGATATAATCATGAAAGGTAGATAAATATGGTTAATTTTTTTATCCATAATGAACAAGCTGGAATATACATTATATAGTACATAATTATCTCCTTCTAAAACAGTTTTAAATACATTACTTGACTGTTCATAGACCTACATTATTTACACAACAATCTGACTGCATTTAAAAATGAATGAGTACACTACTTGTCAAATGTAATCTATAAATATTATAAAGATTACCATTACTATGAGGCGCGAGCACACACACACACACACACACATGATAGTAACCTAAGATTAACTCTAACCTAAGATTATAGTTGTGATTATTTAGATAAACCTATAGCAAACTTTGAATGAACATATTTATATTTTTTTGCCTCAACGCATAGCGTGATATTTCTACTTCAAAAGATGTTACTAGGGTCTTTAGGGTAAATATCTATTTCTTTCAGTTCCAACTAACTGTTGTCAGATTTAAGAAGTTACTTAAAGAAAAGGTTGATGTGACTTTGTTTGAATTGTTCATTTGCCAGACATTGTGCTGGTAGACGTAGGTTTATATATCGGCTCAAGTTTTTTTCCCACTCTGCCTGTTCTCCTACTAGCTTAACTAGACCAAACGTGACCAAAGAGACTTAAGGTAAAAAGGTCAGTTCAATTCAGGACAGCTTTACAGCTTGCAAGAATTAAAGGGGTGTGAAGACAAAAATAAGAACTTCATTGGAAAAAGCAGGGAAAAGGGCGTGTGGGACCAACAAGTACATTGTTAGTGTAATGGAAAAAATGTGAGGAAAAAAAACATTTACACATGAAACATAAAATGTGCATCCAGTCTGTAATTAATCATTGTATATTATATAGATATACAGCACTGTGCAAAATTTTAGATACTGAATTTGTAAAGTGAAAATAAATATATACAGTGTTCCAAAGTACAAAAATGTAGTTGTATTACTAAAGAGGATCTTGGACAATCAGACACAGTTCTTCTGGAGAATCTGACTGTCACATTGGCTACGTCTTTGAATTGTATTGTGTTATTTAATTTGAAAACATTTTTATATTTTTTGTTTTTTTGAGAAAGTATTGTTTGAAAATCTAAAGTCATTTTATATTTGAGAGACGTCGTGTATTGATTTTAAGGCAGAGTACATAAAAATATAGAAGTTAATGTGTACTTTTGTACAGTAAAGTATATAATTTTAGCAAAATACATATTGTATTGTGTACATATTGTACACATGATATTATTGTCAAATACATGCATTATATATATTTCTATAGTGATATTTCATAAATTTAAGAAAGATATGAAGATGATTAAAAATTGTAACGTAAACTTTTACTCGTTGAAATATAAATGGTTGTTTAATGCTATTAAGTATATTACTAAATTTCGCTATGAAGTTAGCTAACAACATTTTAACAATATTTTAGAAATAATCAAAGAATTATCTTATTTATTTAATTTGTACTTTACATTTTTGATTAACTAAAATAAAAAACACTATAATCTATGTGGCTAGACTTGAACAAAATCTTTTTGTCTGAAATAAATTTGTAAAAAGAAAAGTTTTGCTTCTGGTTTACAGACACTGATCCTGGGAGCCCCGATCCTACAGGTGCAGAAATGCAGGTTTGTCCATTTTGCCAGCGGCTATATCAGCGAGGCACCGATTACAGAGAACACATGCGGATGTGCCAGGCGAAGGATGGAGGATACAATGTGTGTCCACTCTGTGGCTATAGAACTCCGTACAAGACACAGATGGAGCGGCACATGGCACTACACACCCAGCTTAAAGAGAAGGTAAGAGGTAATTCTGTGGTATATATCCACACCATGTAAAATATGAATGCCAGCACTGATCACTTTTAGTTTTAGTTAGTTTTATTAATGTTTGTGTATGTGCTACAGAATTCCGGGCCTGACCCCAACATGGAAAATCGGAAGTTTAAGTGTACACAGTGTGGTAAAGCTTTTAAATACAAGCATCATCTTAAGGAGCATCTGCGCATTCATAGTGGTAAGAGAAAGGTGGTTTTTATTTGACATAATCCTAATGTTATTAATAAGTTTGAAAAAATATTTTTTAAATCATTACAGCACATAAATAAGAAGAATGACAGGGATCTCTGGTGTGTCAAATAGTGAATCCCTATTAATCTATAATGTTAAACCTCAGATCTTATCCTAAATAGCTAAAAAACAACCTGTGATTAATAAAATGTTAAACATATTAAGAAGTATGTGATAAGAGTGACAGGTTTAATATAGGCTGATGAAGAAGACAAAATAAGGTGTCTGACAAGATCAAAGGGTATATATTTGCAGGTCCACTATTGACAGGGAAAAAGCCGAAAGATGAAGAAGAAGATAGCAGCACATCTCCATTATTACCTCAGCTCTCGCATTAATATTCAATTCAATTCAGTTTAATTGATATAGTTCTTTTTACAATGAAACATTGTCACAAAGCAGCTTTACAGAAATTATATACAGTACATAATATAAATGTGAACTTTAATAAGATTAATTTGGTTAAAATGGACACGCCGAACGACAACAGTGACAAGGAAAAACTCTCTGAGATGATAAGCAGAAGAAGAGTTGAGAAGAACCAGACTCAGAAGGGAATCCCAACCTCATTTGCATTTGTAACAGATTAACAACCTGAAAAGAGTCTGTGACGGACTGTGTAGAATTTATCATTAGTGAGAATCAGATGGGTGGTACTCAGTGGTAAAGTGTGAAATAGTGGAAAAAAAAAATGATTAGGCACCATCATTTAAAGGACTAATATAAGAACTGTGTCATGTGTTCGATTATAATTTTTGCAAGAGCAGCATAGTTAAACATGAGATAGAGGAACAAGAGCTCCTTAAGATATAAAGACATTAAATATCTCAGTTTACCAATAATCTAGTGCCAATAACCCACCAGATCTGCACCTTTATCTAAGAAGAACTAATGCTATAACAGAATCTATATCTCTTGAGTATAGATTAAAGCATTGAGACTGAGTCCTGAACATTTATTGGAAGACTAATCCATAACTGATCCATCTTTTTAATGCTTCTAAGATTAAAGAAGTCTTTCCTGTTATTGTTATCTACACGAGCGCCAAATGTGAGACTGGAATCAATAGTCACACCAAGATATTTTACTGCTTCACAGGGAGTTATTAAACTACTATCAAAAGTTACTACGAAATCAGAAAGCTTATTTCTAGCTGTCTGTGCTCCACGAATGAGTACTTCTGTTTTATCAGAGTTAAGAAGAATAAAATTATTTATCATTCATTGTCTAATGTCCTCCAGAGTTTTTTCAATTTTACTAAGATGATGTCTCTCATCTGGCTTTGCTAAAACTTAGGGGTGTCTTCTTTAAAATCTACATACGGAAAACATTACAAACATGTAAGATATAACCTAGAGAGAGCTGATCCCTTAACACACTCCAGTCTATGAAGGAGAATATTTTGATCAATGATATCAAAATATGCACTAAGTTCTAGTAAGAAAAGAAATCCTTGATAAGATGCCACAAGGAGGTCATTAAACACTTTAACCAGTGCTGTCTCTGTGCTGTGATTAGGTCTAAGATTTGTCACACATCACTCCTTTTCACTTTTCTCCATCCACTCTATCCTGCCTGTACTCTCTTCCTCACCTCTTCTCCACACTCCCCATTTCCTTGGACAGTTGATCCTAAGTATCTGAACTCCTGCACCTTTGTGACCACTTCTCCCTGTAGCCTGACTGTTCTGCCTGCCTCTGACTCATTACCACACATGCATTCTGTCTTATTACAGTTGACTTTTATTTCTTTCACCACAGTCCACCGTGATTCCTGGTAGACCTCATTTGTTAGTCTGTCCATCATCAGAGCAAACAAGAAGGGGCTCAGAACTGATCCTTGATGCAGTCCCACCTTTACCATGAAGCTATCTGTCACTCCTACAGCACATTTTACTACTGTCTTGCTGTTCTCATACACCAATCCTGCACAATGTCCTGCACCAATCTAACATACTGTTCAGTCACTCTGGACTTCCTCATAAAACACCACAGTTCTATTTTCGGTAGTCTATCATAAGCTTTCTTTAAATCCACAAAGACACAGTGTAGCTCTTTCTTACCTTCTCTATACTTCTCCATTAGCATTCTTAAAGCAAAAATCGCATCTATTGTGCTCGTTCTTGACATGAGACCATACTGCTGCTTACTAAGAGTCACTGATTGCCTAAGCCTACCTTCAACAAATATTCATTGTGTGACTCATTAACCTTTTGCCCCTTTATTGATACAACTCTGCAAATCACCATTGTCCTTATAAATTGTCTTATAAAACACACTTTCCCTCCATTCCTCAGGCATCATTTCACACTGAAAAATCTCACTGAATAATCTAGACAAAAATACCACTCACATCTCACCTATACATTTCATCAGGTCTGACGGCTTTTTCCATTCTTCATCCTTTTCAAAGCTTTCCGTACTTCATCCTTGCTAATCTTTTCTACCTCCTGTTTCACTATTTCCATGCCTTCCACTCTGTCCCTTTTTATTGTTTTCATTCACCAGCTCCTCAAAATAATCCTTCCATATTTCCCTCACCCTCTCCTGACCTGTCAGTACATTTTCATTTCTATCCTTAATCACTCTGACATGTAATCTCCCTGACATCCTTTCTTGCTCTATCCCTCTGTCTCATAAGGCGGTACAACTCTTTCTATCCTTCCTTACTGTCTAACCTCTCGTTCAACTCATCATAGGCCTTCTGCTTGGCCATTGCTACTTCCCACTTCGTCTTACGCTGCATTTTTTTATAATCTTTGTTTATAAACTCTGTTCACTCCTTTTCCTGTCCCATTTATTCTTTGCTAATCTCTTACTATGAATAACCTCCTGCACTTCCTTGTTCCACCACCAGTTTTCCTTGCTGTTTTTCACCTCTCCAGATAACACAGCGAGAACCTTCCTGCCTGTCTGTCTAATCACTGTTGCTGCTGCTGCTTCCCAGTCACCTGGAAGCTAATTGCTACCACTCAAAGCCTTTCTCAACTCCTCACAGCATTCCTCCTTTTTAACTTCCACCATTGGTCCTCTTCTCTACATTTTCCCTCTTTCTCTTCCTAACCCCCAGAATCATCCTGTAAACCACCATCTGATGTTGTCTAGCTACACTATCACCTGCCGCTAACTTATAATCTGCAATCTCTTTCAAGCAACCTTGTTTACACAGGATGTAAACTACTACTACTACTACTATGTGCACCTGCCTCTACTCTTGTAGGTCACCCTGTGCTCCTCTGTCTTTTGGAAATATGTATTTACTACAGCCATCCTAAATGCAAAATCCACCACTATCTGTCCTTCTAGGTTCCTGTGCTTAACACCAAACTTACCAATCACCTCCTCATCTCCTTTGTTTCCTTCATAAACATGACCATTGAAATATGTACCAATCACTGCTTTCTTCTCTCTGGGAATACTCTCCACAACTTCATCTAGCTCCCTCCAGAATCTCTCTTTCTTTTACAACTTACAGCTAACTCGTGGTGCATAGCCACTGACACATTCACCATTACACCTTCAATTTCTAACTTCAAACTCGTCAACCTATCTGACACCATTTACCCGGGCCTGGGACAGCACTAGAAATACCCTGGCTTGTGCTCTCTAATGGCTGGTTTTGTTTTGTCCTACACATGTTGTGTTAAAGTGCCCTAGCTTTGCATAACATATAGTGGTATTCGATAAGTGGTAGCTTAATTTAATGTTAATAAAATATCTCTTCAATGCGTATCTAGCTGACTAATATTTTTTGCACCTTAACAATAAAATATGTATGTCTAATTTCAAGAGTGGTTAAAACTAGGAGGAATCATACTGATAAATTCACTGACTATTTTTTGTTTATAATAATACATAAGGGCCACATTATTAGGTTCACATTACTAGTAAAATGTTGGACCCACGTTTGTCTTCAAAACTGCCTTAATTCTTTGTGATTTCAACAGGGATGGTGTTCGGCATTCTTTGGTTTTAACAATTATTTGAGTTACTGTTGCCTTTCTAGCATTTCAAACCAGTCTTCAGTTGCCATGTGATTGGCCAATTAGATGTTTGTGTTAACAATCAATTGAACAGGTGTACCTAATAAAGTGGCCAATGAGTGTAGTACAGTAATGCTGTTTTGTGCAACTATATGTAAAACCAGATTTGTAAATGAATAAGCATTTGGAAAGTGGATTCACACTTAAAATCCCCAAACCGCCTTCAGATACATCTCTGGTGATGAGTCACATCCATGTAGAAAAATATGTATTAAATATTGCTTTGTCATTTTAGGTGAGAAACCCTACGAGTGTTCCAACTGCAAGAAACGCTTCAGTCACTCAGGCTCATACAGTTCACACCTGAGCAGCAAAAAGTGCCTCAGTGGGGGTGGATCGGGGAACGGTGCATATTACAATGGCCACTCTCACCCTACCTACCTCTTCCCCTCCCCAGCGTCACCCCCTGTAGCTGGAAACAGGAATAGTAACAGAGGAAAGAGCTCTCCATATGCCCCTCTGAGCCAGAGTTTCACAGATCAACTTGCCAGCCAGGGACAGGAGTTTATTACTTCTCCCCTCCAAGCTTCAGATCTAAGCAGACCATGGGATTCTGTTGCAGCAGTGCAGATGGGGGTGTTTAAAGGAACTACACTTTTGCCCTTACTACACTCTGGGGGTAAGTTTGAACAGCTTCTGCAGGAAATGTTACAAAAGGATGTGGGGAAGAATGAGCAGTTGGGAAGCAGGCAGGAGGACAAGGACAAAAATGACAGGACAGATAAAAGAGAGGGAAAAAGTGACATGTCTGTATGTGCTGTATCATGTTTACGGTGCTTCCAGCTGTTTCCAAATGAAGTTGTTCTAAAGCAGCATGAGAGATACATTTGCAAAGGAAAAGATGAGCAGGATGGAACACAGATGCACTGTATCAAAGGTGGATCACCCCTCGACTTCTCACGTGTCTCTCAGACCCTTCAGGACACTCCAAAATCTCCTCCTACCCTTAATGGACTTACGAGAGAACTCTCTTCTCCACAGCAGGTATCCTGGCATTCGGTACCACAGCAGCTTCTTGTGCCCCTGCAGTCACATTTGCACTTTCGCTCGGATCCGGCACCTGCCTACTGGCCAAACAGAAAGACAGACAGCCCTGGAAATTCCAGCATTAATCACATGAGCCCAACTTCACCCTCATTGCAGGAACAGCGACATTTACGCCTTAGTTCTCCATCAGTCGGCTCACCATGTAAATCTGTTCAGCTAAGACCATCACCCAGATCAGTGGGTCAGAGTGAACCACTAGATCTTTCTGTTCCCAAAGTACATAAAGTCTCAGAGCCTAGCTCAAACTGCAACACCAGCTCACCACAAAGAAACCACAGGGATGTGGAGCATATGACCAGAAGGTTAAGCCCACTATCCCAACATGAAGATGCTGGGGCTTATAGACCATTATTTGGAAGTGCAGTTTTCAGGAACTACCCCTTTTATAATCCCCTCATGTCAAGTGGCCTCTCAGCAATGGGGCATAATGGATTGACAACACTTCCTCTAACACCACCAGCAGCAAGCCCTGGATTTCTTTCCCCGATGGCATATATGATGGAAGCAGAGTCGGAGACTAAAATGCTAAAAAGAATGCACCAGGAGATAAATGTCATGGTGAGAACACGAACATCCTATCAATCTTTGATTATCTGCCGCAAAGAAATAAAACAAACACACAAACTGTATTTGGAATAATATGCTTGTGTAGATTCTAGGTCATCCAGGTCAAGATAAATCTGAAGCATTAAGGCGTAAAAGCAATAGCACATGCTTTTAAAAAAGATTTCACCTCTCATCCAAAAGGCTTCTTCATTTTGGAGATGAATTGTGTTCAAAAAACTAAAATAAATCAAGTTGCCTTCAAATAAATCACTTGATTTTTATATTCGGGAATTAAGTATCCTATAATGTATATTGTAATTATATTTTGCAGAATAATTCTCATAAAAACTTGTATTAATACCTGTACTGAAACCCACCCACATGCCCTGTCTTAACATTTAACAATATAAGCAATTTCTACTTTTATTTCAAGCCAGGGTGTCTCATTCAATAGTACACCATAAGATAAAGACATATCTCTAATGACACTTAAGTAATCATAACAGGCCCTTGCTGTGTCATAGGCTCTTCTTCTAGGTTTCTCTTGATGCATTTGTTTCACCCATTTGCGCTCTAAACAATCATATCAGTCAGAGGGGAATTCCAGTACCCAGGCATAAAGGGCAGAGTAACTGGTAGCTTGTTTACACACAATTACATATGTTCATAATTTACACTCAAAATGACTTCTCAGATAATAAGCGTAGTATGCTGTTACAATCATGACATATATGAAATCATATCATTATTTATCCAGTGGGCTAAATAATATTCAAAGCTTCCACAGACCACAATTAACAAAATTTATATTTGCCTTCAAGGGTGATGCCAGAGTTCGGGGAAGTCTGGACTACCTTGCTCTGATGGAGGAGGGGCTGGATGGAGAACATGGTCCAGGGAAAAAGAGACTCAGGAAGACAGAGGAAGGATTATATGCCTGCGACATCTGCGACAAAAGCTTCCAGAAGAGCAGTTCGTTACTGCGCCACAAATATGAACACACAGGTAAAGACAGAACAATTATTTTAATATGAGATTGCATCACACTGTATATCAGCTTGATTTAACTTTTATTTTTTAGCAAATATTGTATTAATCAGGCAGCAAAGAGTAATGCAGTTACACAAGCAATTATTGTACTATCTGTGTGCCATGATTATTGAAAGGCTTGCTTGTTCTGGAGTGACTTATGTTGGTCAGGATGCTCACAGTACAACAATACGTTTTTTTTCTGCACATACTGGTTCAGAATATATACTGAATATACAGAGGTCAGACAATGAAACTGAAACACCTGTCATTTTAGTGTGGGAGGTTTCATGGCTAAATTGGACAAGCATG
>JAOUQT010159543.1:0-18477 GCA_025769995.1 Xyliphius kryptos
CATCCATCCATCCATCCATCCATCCATCCATCCATCCATCCATCCATCCATCCATCCATCCATCCATCCATCCTTCCTTCCTTCCATCCATCCATCCATCCTTTCCAGCCTTCCTTCTTTCCATCCTTCCTTCCTACCATCCTACTGCGTACCATCTTTATGAAGTATGGTACGCAGCTTACCTGTGCTAACAGAAACCAATGTACATATTCACACCTCTGTTGGAACCGGCACAGCGCCAGGCGCCATGATGAAATTTCTTATTTAACAGGTTCAGGCATGAAGCACGGATATTTTGGTAACAGGTTTTTTGGTTTTTCTAACAATCAAACAACTGTCATCTACTGACCACTGAAGTTTCCATTGTGGGTCTTTGAGCAAGACCCTTAACCCTCATTGCTCCAGGGATTCTGTATCAGCCCTATGTTCTGTCCCCAATCATCAAGTTGGGATACTTGTAAGTCGCTTTGGATAAAAGTGTCTGCTAAATGACCAAATGTAAATGTAGGTCAAGCTTTGACAGACAAGAAAGTGTGGAAGCTCAGTGATCTTAAAGAGATGTTTATTAAGGTTGAGGTCGTGGTGCTTTGCAGGCCACTGCTGTTCTTCCAAACAAAACTCATTAAGCCAAATGTGTATATATTCTTTTTAAATTGTCTGGAACCAAGGAACCACACAAATAGAATAAATGTATTTAAATGCAAAGGGTTGAGGCAATTTATCTTGGATTACATGCTTTGTGTCAATAACCCAACCCGTCTTCTATAGGGAACATGGCAATAGTTGTGCGTAAATAAAATGATGGACTGCTTTTAAAACGACCAGTAACCGGTCTTAGCCTTTTAAATTCATAAGGCTGATTGGGGCCAGATGTTCAGTCTAAGAAGGAGCCCTATGAGTCACCGGTAAGTCTGTGGAAAATAACCATACGCATGAAATAGACCTCAGAGTGTGAGGCATTTTTTCCACATACGCAGATTTAGCAGAAAACGATGCTTCATGGCAGAATGGAAGACTGCTTACGGAATTCCTTTCCCTCTTAAATAAAAAACAAAGTTCAAAACTCAACATGGAGTTTTACTTTGGAAACTTTGGAAGCTGCAAACGCAGATTTAGCTTCTATCCAACCTTATTTGGAATGATAAGAGTTTGGCGCCTTGATGTTTGGCGAACCTTTGATTTAAAAGGTTCTCTCTCGACTTTTCCTGTCAGTTGGACCTTCTTTCCTTCTGAAAAACTAATAAATAAAAATAATTCCAAACCTTCTCACTTGTTAATCTAGAACGTAATCAAGTAAAATAAAACACTGTATGAGAAAAGTATGGAGCAGTATGGAATTGTGGCTGTAGTGGACGGGCCCCTCGTATTGGAATTCCAGATATTCCACAACTGCCTGTCAGTAAGTAACTGAGTAGAAATAGCATTCACCGTGATTCTGCAAGGAAACAGAAGAGGGTTGTGGTGGGGTCAGACTTTAAGACATGTTAAGACCTATGAATGAACTTCTCCAAATGTGTGATTACACAAGAAACATTACCTAACAGGAAGTTGCACAGGTTTTTCGATTTTTGTCTTTCATTTTGTAGACGGTAAAAGCTAACCTCAGGTCAGTATTTACATTTGGTCATTTAGGAGAAACTTTTATCCGAAATTTATGATGATAGCCAACTTCATTTTCGATATGTTAAAAAATTTAAAAGAAAAGTTGTTTTGTCATTTTTGTCGGCTACGTTCGTGTTCCTTTAAGAGGCTGCGTGCTCTCTGTAGGGTAGTCACATGACTACGTGGCAATAAAAAGGGAATTGTACCATCAATATGGCTGTAAAGTATTTATGTTGACCTTATACATTCTTTATATTTGGGGTATTTGTGTTAAAATTATCGTCTCAATATTTTGCAATGGTGATTTTAGGCCATATTGTCCCAGCCCTAATCCAAAGCGACTTACAAATGAGAGAACAACACAAGTCAGTAATTTAAAAGAAACCAGCAACCTGATAATTATCTGATCTGGTTATTATTTTAATTTCATTATTTTTTTCACAGCAATTTCCAAGCATATAGATCTATTCCTTCATTCATTATCTTCCACTTAATCCTCTACTTGGGTAGCGGGCAGGGTTCCGCATGCCCATCCAGGGGAGAACGTTTCGGGTCTATACACCCAACGCACAAACTCACACACACACACACACACACGCACAGACTATAGGAGCAATTTAGAGCATTCAATTTAACTTGAATCCATGTTTTTGGACTGTGGGAGGAAACCGGAGAACGCGGAGGAAAGCCACACAGACACGGGAAGGCCATGGAAACTCCACCCAGATCGGGATTCAAAACGGGAATCCCCAGCGCTGAGAGGCGAACGTGCTAACCACTAAGCCATCGTGCCGCCGTTGAGAACATTAAAACATAATTTAAAGCCCAAATTCTTTCTTGGGGCAGTTGTATGTCTGTGGTCAAGGAACCAGCTCTGTGACCTGGTCCCACAAGTACCGTGCCCTTGGGCAAGGTACCTAATTCAAATTTCTCCCCGGGCATCGTGTGCAGGGCTGCCCACCACTTTACGTGGTGTGGATGCTTGTCACAGAACGGATGAATTAAATGTGGAGGACAAACTCCTCTGTGTGTAAGGCAAAGAAATCACTTGGTTGCTCCACCTGCAAAATTAAATACAAAGGATGCCACCTACTAGATGCCTACTGAGGCAGTCATTGGCTAGTGGTTAAGAAACTAGCCTTGTGACCTGAAGGCCCCTGGTTTGATTCCCAGTCCCATTATGTACTATGGCTGAAGTGCCACTGGGCAAGGCACCCAAGCCAAATTACTTCCTAGACGCCCACCACTCTGGGCACATTTGTTCACTTCACATACTAGTGTGTGTATATGTGTATATTACGGATAGGTTAAATTTAAAGGACAAATTCCTCTGTGTGTAAGTGCAGTAGGCAGAATAGATCACTCGAGCACTTTTACATTTCACTTTTTAGAAAAGCTGATGTTTGTATATGCTCCAAAGTTATGGCATAAAAGAGTCATCTGTCTGATGACACAATCCACACTACTGCATGGAAATCTCTCAATTTCACATGAAAAGAACTGATGCCACAGAACGGCCACTGGCTCCTGCCACATGAGTGTTTATAGACTTCCAGACTTACCGTAGAAACCAGGAAATTGTCCTCCTGGTCCTAAACTGAGACTAGCATGTACTCCACACAACCAGAGCAGCAGAATGAGGCTCAGAATCAGCAGGGTCCCACTACACACCCCTGACCGACGAGCTCCCAGCCAAAACCCTGACATTGTGCACACACAGGGTCACCTGGCAATCGTCACTTTCAAAAACATTAACCACTAACACAATTAAATCAAAAACTGTAATACCATTCCGATTTTTAGAAAGACCACAAAACAGCGAGAGAGTCATTAACCGCAGCTAAGTTACATGGTTAAATCCCTAACCTTCCTACACTACAAAAATGACGTTTTTACATCAATCCAATAAGCATGATTTTTATTTAGAGATCCTAATCGAATATCCGACATCGCATATAAACTGCATCTGATTTATATGTTTTAAAGTAGGAAGGTTGATAGCAAGAATCGACTTTTGAATCAGAATCAACTCGAGAACGATTCGTATCGGGCAAACCCACTCAGGAACATGATGATCTAGAGCAAAAAAATGAATAAAAGATAAATTAATTTGTAGATTTATATATTTTTAAATTAGCATAAATATGCTTGTTTAAATAACATATACGCTTTGTATTGTTTGTTTTGGTTGTCCACGATTTTTTAAGCACCCCCACATTAAAACAAGTTGGTATGTCCCTAGTTTGATGTCGCGCGTGCGCGTTGAGGGAATAAACCGGCACAGGCGAGGAGCGATTCACGCACGCGCAGCACGGTCTTGAACAACGGTCGAAGGCGAAATGGCGTCCGCAACAAGTAAGTCTGTTTTTACCAAAAAAAAAACCTAAGCGTAATCGTTTAATGATTGCCACGATTAACGTATGCGCCATAACGTTGTTCAGTCACATTTAAACCGTGCCCTAGAAAGCGAATGTTTGTAAAACTGAAAATTCCGATGAAAGAGTTCTTTAGCTGGCCGCGTTGCAAACCGCGATGCAGTGCGTGAGGCTAGTGTGCTTATCAACCAAGCCAGCGGCGCTATTGTCGCATGCTATGTAGTGTATGGTGAACAATTTGGGACAACTCCGAGGAAGCTAACGCTCGATGGCTCGAGCAGTTTTGAGGCCTGCAGGCTTTTTTGAACATTCTTTTTTAATTCGTATTGATTTCTTGATTAACTGTCCCGTTTTGTGTGGCTTTGTATGTAATAGTGTAATATACACATTAAAAAGCATTCAATCGTATTAAAGTGTTTATAAGAGTAAAATTTCCTTTGAAATATGGTCATTTTAAGGCCTGGTTACCGTTATTTAAAATATTGATCAGTCTTCAGCAAATAAACAAATAAAGGCGTTTTGTTGCCATATCGTTTGTTTTCGGGTCAGAATATTGTAAAGTGAGATTTAGGCCTTGTTGGGTAACGACGCGTGGAAACATGGCTGAGCTCGTTGCCTCCACGCTGTTTATTCTCCCGCCTTTTGTTAGCGCTGACTTAACTACTGTACCTTTGCCTTCACGGTTTAGGCCGGCGTGGATAATATAAAGCCATTTCGATAAGTTGCTTATGAATTCCACGTGTCTACTAACTTTTGTAAAATTAGATATTAGGAGTGCTTGTACACGTGACTTGATGCAGAACAAAGCAGAGCTGCACAGCGTTGCCATGGGTGTTAAGATCTGGGGTTTGTGGGGAAACTGTTTCTCCCACACTTCCGATGTGTTTAGTTTTTCGTATTCTGATTTTTCTTACTTGCATTTTCCCCACCGAGGATCAGTAGTATTCTGAATAGTACAGGTATCATAATCCTATAGGGAGTGCTCTGTAAGCGCTGCTGTGTAACCAAGTCGGCAACAGAAGCACTAGTTATCTGATGTGAGAAACGTTTGTTTAAGGAGACACTGTCATTTGTTTCAAATGTGGTACACCAGTGAAAACTAAGTAGTGGCGCACGAGTTCCCCATCACACCAGTCAATTTGTATTTGAAAGTGAGATTTTAAATATTGAAGTATAGGACAATAAAATGTGAAATATATAACATACATATAGCAGCAATGCTTTAAAACTGTAAAGTGTGTATATATATATATATATTTTTTTTTATTATTAAATTCAATGTTTAATTTAAGAATGTGTTGAAAGACTTGCTGCATGAGAAATGATGATCAGTGAGGTGATATGACATTTGAACCTGGTGTGTTTTTGGATTTATTCATAACTTGGTTGTTGCTGTGAACTTCTGAAAACATTAATTGGTTGTGTATAGACTGATCTGAGACCTGCCTTATTAAGCATCCATGTCTACAATCTACTGTCACAATCTTCTCATGATGGCTTGGTTTTCTTGTTCTGTTGGCTTTTTGAGCTTTGGTTTTTGTGCAAATTGAAGGCGATGTGGTAACACTTAGGGCTGCCACTGATTGGTTCTTTAGTGATTAATCTATCGACTTATTTAGTGATTATTCAATTGATTTTCCTAAAAATTTTTACTCGATACTCATTTAAGTGCCTTTTTTGACAACAAATTGTCATCATTTGGCACAAAATAGAATGAAAACAGGGTTTATATAAGTGCAAAACATCAGTTTTGAAGTGACATCTCCAAAATGAACATAAAAGTTAGTTCTCCAGACTGCAAAACTGCATTTAGTTGTCATCTCCAGCATCATAAAATAAACCAAAAATAGTATTTAATTGTCATGCAACTCACAAAAAATTAAGTTTCTATTTAACACTATTCAAAGAGAGAAACAATTGTCTGCATATTAAACAAAGTGCAACATGTTTAGTGTGTAAGAGACTGGTGTCCGGTTTAAAGTCCACCTCACATATTAGAGTTAAACATTCGTTAGACATGTGTAATTTAAGGTCAACATGTTCTGTCATTTAATTCATCAATTTTATTATATATATTTTTTTGAGCTAAATTACCAAAATGTTATCTGTTGTGTTTGACTTTCCGTATTCTGTACACAAAAATGTGCTAAAATGATACAAAATGGGTAAGGAGCTTCAGCTTTCCCTACTAATGATAATGACATGAATACATGGATTTTCATGATACTGACTTGCGACGTTTTTGCCTTTCTGGCAGTCCATCATCTAGAATAGTGCCTGTGTTTTTTTTTTTCTCTTTAGGTGCTCGTGCATCGCACTAGTTCTACTGTGATACAAGCTCTGTACAGTGTACAAATCACCTTTTTGTTTTCTTGTACTTTCGACGCCTTGGATCTTTGAAAACTTTTACAAATGTCTTTGCGCACGGTCTCTGACTCAGCTGCAGCCGCAATATTTTAAGACTGTACTGAATGGCGTCAGCCAATTACTGGACACAAATAAAAATTTGATTAAAAAGTGAGAGCAACTACATCGACTAATCGTGGCAGCCCTAAACTGTATGCCCTGCTGTTTGTATGGATGCCAATTTGTATTTATCCCCACATCGATTGTTGTCTTTTTAGATTACAGTGGCTACAACCAGGCTGGCGCCCAGCAAGCGTAAGTTATCTTATTTTTCCCTTTTAACATGAAGATATCTTATTAATGCATCTAAAATATAATGTAATGTGTTTTATAATTTAAAAACTCCTTTCCAAAGACAAAACCGTTAAACATTTACAAGTCCCCTATTTAATGTGCAATACTGGGCTCCATCACCCTGCACTCTTCCTTACTTTATAAGATTCTGTACTTTATAAGGCATAATGGATTTTGTGCTGTATTGTTTAAAACAGGTATGGTACATATGCTGCCCAGCCAGCTCAGGGATACGGCCAAACCGCACAGGTATGTTTACTAATATTACATCAACACCTTGATTATTGCTTATAAGGAGGTGAAGAGCGAGGGTGCCTAGTGGAATATAAAGTAATCTGTTACGAACCTAGAGATAGTAGCAAAGCATGTGTTGTTGGTGTTAATACATTGGTTAGAATGCAGTGTAACACCAACCCCCATTTTTTAACATGCTACATTTACATTAAGTCACTTAGACACTTTTATCCAAAGCAACTTACAAATGAGAGAACAACACAAGTCAGTATTTTTAGGAAAAAACAGCTAGACTGCAGCACCAACCCTGCACATTATTCAATCTGTTTACATCGCATGTTTAAACAGCTGTCATTGAGGTCAAACTATTTATTTTTTATTTATTATTATTTTTTTTTTTTGCACTCCACCCAGCTTTCTATCTATATCAATGCAACAGATGTTGTAAAAAAAAAAAAAATCTGTGCCCCACCACAATAAACAGGAAGTCTATATGATGGTACTTTGAAAAATTTGATGGTTAACACAGTCTGCCTTTAAGAATTGCACAGGTTTTGTTATAAGCAAGTGTTGGAAAAAATACAGGGACTAAGGGTTTCAACCTTCCCTTTTAATAAATCAGATTATTTCTAAGTGGGTTGAGTTTGGTTGTGGACATTTGGTGTTGCACTGGTATTGGCTTGAACTCAACAGGTTTATTCTTCACAGGATTACAGCTCATATGCTCAACCTGCAGCCACTGACTCCACGTATGGACAGACAGCCGCCACTGCTAATGCATATGCGCAGCCGCAGTATGCAGCCACTTATGGACAGACAGCCGCACCAGGTTTATATTGCACCTTTTGCATCCAAATATTGGTTTTTGCTTATTTCTGCATTTCTTTTTAAGCAGTGTTGTAGAAACATGGTTTTCTTTTTCACAGCTGCATACGGCACGCCTCAGGCTGGATCTCAGGCCTACAGTCAGCCTGCCCAAGGCTATGGGACCACGGCATACGCCAACTCTACTGCAGCTCCTCCTGCACAGGCTTCTTATGGAACCCAGCCAGCCTACAGTGCCCAGAGCGCTTACACTGGATACAGTCAACAGGCTGCTTCCACGCCACAGGGGTACCTACCATGACTATTATTACGTAACACAGATGTATTCTGGGAGTCCATATGCTGTTTTAGATTATAATAGGAGTGAATATTTGACACCTGTTGTTTTACAAGCTTCTGTGCACTTAGTGGGAGTTGCATGTTTGATGTGCTCTTGAGTTTTTAATACTTAGTTTTAAAACCACAGTGATGTAATGGGATTCTGGGAAATACTGTAAAGGCCTCATTTGCAGTGAAGCATTTTATATAAAACACTACTTGAGCCTAATATACTTTTTATTTCACTGTTGATTAAAAGTTGCCTGAAATGTAGTGTTTAAAGCTACTATTTTAGGTTCTTTAAACGTGTGGCATACAATCATGTTCACTATGAGTTTTAAGTGTGGTTTTTGGTCATGTTCTCGAACTTTACTCAACTTTGGTCTAAGACTCTGCACAGCAACCCATATCCCCTGCCTCAATGTCTTGTGCCGTTCATGAGACAATGTAATAAGTCAGTGTAAAACATGCACATGTGCTACAATGAGCTGTGCTATCAGCTGTTTACCTTCCCGTGCAGAATGAATTTAAATGGCTGAATTTGTTTTAATTTAAACATAATGAGATGTTTATGGTCTTTTGTAATGTTGGAAATAAGACTCATTTAGTTTGAGTTAATGGGTAGTGTTGTCAACACAGCAAACAGGTGCTGTGTTTAAAAGCCCGAAAAGCTGACATTCCATGTTCACATGTCTGTGGGTTGATAATAGAAGCTTAGAATAAACTAGAGAAACTGAATATCTGCCTGTTGGTTTTGTAATGGGCCAGAGACCAGACCATGGTATTTTAACAACAATTTGTGCTGTCAGAAGGATTTTGTTCTGTTCATAACTTCTTTTTTTTTATTTATTTTTGGTAGTTATGGTGCAACCACTCAGGCCTCATACACCCAGGGAGCGTATGCTCAGCAGCCAGGTGGCTACCAGGCCCAGTCTGCATATCCTGGGCAACAACAGACTGCCTATGGCCAAACAACACCTCAGACTCCCCCGTCAGCCTACCCCAGCCAATCCAATGGTTCATATGGTCAGCCTCAAGCCAGCCAGTACAGCCAGCCGGGCGCTCCTCCAAGCAGTTATGATCAGCCTGGACACTATGGTGAGTTCTTCTGCCCTTTCTTTTATTTTTAGCACAGCTTTTCCATACAATATTTTTGTTTAACTTTGTGCTTTTGTAGGTGGTTATGGTCAGGGTGATGTGAGTGGTGGTTATGGTGGTTCCCAGCGTGGTGGCTACCATGATGGCCGTGGTGGATACGCAATGCGTGGAGGGCCTCGGGGCCGTGGGCCAATGGGCCGCGGTGGAATGGGGTAAGTTCTTTAAATAAACAACAGCCAGCTTGTGGGGCTGAGCTCTTTTTTTTTTAACTGATTTGAACAGAATGGAATTTACAAAATTCTTTAAGATCGTTTATTTGGTTATATAGTTTACCATCGTTGGGTGGATGGATTCATCATGTACCTCCCTCATTGTGATACCACAGCAAATGAGATGCTTAGGGGAAAAAAATCATAATGCTAATTGGAACAAAACCCTGTTTACATGAAGTCAACATGGGCAGCCAAAACTACACTTTTTGCTTCATCTTCACATTATATAATGAATTTAATTCCAATACAGTTCTGTTCTCCATTTTTTAAACCTCTACTAAGGTTCCCATCAATGTGAAAGGTTTTCGAACTGTCATTTTACTTACCATCTGTTCGTTGGGTGGTGTTTCAAATCGGTAGTCACTTTCTTTGGTTTTTAATCCCTTAAGATTTTTTTTTTCTTCTGATGAGCTATTTCCAAAACAAAAAAATAAGAATGCTTTCTTTATTATCTTCAGTCAATGGTTTTTGAATATTTAGGCAGTGTAGTGTATTAAGGTTTCAAAGACTGTCCTATAAGAATGCTATAGGTTTCAGCACAAAGTCTGAGTTTAAGTGCTTTAATCACCTGGGTTTTTCATTCTCAAAGGTTTGGCTTGTTAGGGTTTGAGGGGGCATCAATCCTCAAATATTAAGAAGTTGCTTGTGTGGGCTATGATTTTCTTTTCTTTTAACACTACCTTTTTTTTCAATGGGGACTTAAATGAATCAACTTTAACAATGTGATCCATTCAAGTGCTCATGATTACATTTAATTAAAAAAAAATACTTTACCTGAAATTTGAGTCTTTTCAAAATCAGTAAGGTTACTATTTGTGCTGTTAAAGTCTACCACTGAAAACATGTTCTGGTAATGCAGTTTTTGTTGGGTCTAGTTTTACTGTTGAACCTCTCATTTTGAGCCTGATTCACTCATGGAAATGTCAGTGTGATGTCAAAATAGAGGCCAGGTCTTAATGTTGAGAAGCTCGATTAATAAAAATGAGCAATATTTTGGGCTGCTGGTGGTTTTTACTCCAATGCTGCTACCGTTTGTGAGAAGTCTTATTTTTGAACGGTTTAGGTTTATTTTACTTGTCTTTTTTAACAAATTATTTGGGATCGTTCTGTGTTACAAAAAGCATAAACATTTCTGCTTCCTTTTACAAAATTTAAGTGTAGCTATAATATGGAGCACAAGATGACATAGCTATAATAAAACTGTTTAAAAATAAAAGTGTTTAAATTGTACTACAAATGCAGTCGTTAAATAGTAGTTCTGGGAATCTGATTCATTTAAGGGGTTTTTTTTGTTACCAAAAAAGAATGTTTTGTGTGGGCTACTTTTATTCAGGGGAGCTTAAAGCTGAGTCGGTTTCTTAGAAGTCATTTTTGCTGGCACAATACCCCTCTTTTCTTTTTTTTCTTTTTTTTAAATCAACCTGAAAATAACCCTGCCTTAACTTTTGGCATTATTTGAAATCCAAATTGAAGCAAAAAGAAAAATGATAGTCCATATAAAAGCCAAGGTTTTTATTAAAAGTGGGCATCGGTGTCCGATTTTGTAATTCTGAGCTACTTCAAGAGGAGCAGCTATACTACACCTGATCTATTCACAAGTTAGTAATTTTTTCATTAATATTAATGTGTATGTGGAGAAGGTAAGCGCTTCAGTGTTTCTATTTTTATTCACATTTTAAAAAGTTCTGCATGTTTGGAAACACTTTAAGGTCTGATTTCAGAAGCTTGTAAAAAATTATGAATGCAGCATTATTCAGGACTGAGATTGCAGCTTACAGTGTTGCCAAATCCAATTTTACCTTTGTTGGTTTTTTGAAGGCTCACTTTAACGTTATGTCATATTTGTATGCTACAGGTTTCAGAGATCCATGTAAGAACATCAGTACTTTTAGGTTCTTCTTTCCATTTCAAAACCAGCAGCTCAAAAAGCCGAAGAACTTGCCGAATTCAAGAATATTATATTCCGTTGTTTTTCATGTCATTTTCTTTTTCCCCCCCTTTTTGTGTACGGCTTTAAGTATTTTTAAAAAGTGTTCTTTTCCCAGTCCTGAGGGAAACCCAGATGGGCCAGCTGTTAAAACCATGATGAAACATGACTATTTGGAATGCTAATTTAACACTTTGATCTTCAATAACTAGGAGTATTGCTATTGATGCTATCCACCTAAAACACCATGGCAACCACCTGACTCACAGGAATTTGCATGACTCAAGTAACCACCTAAACTGCTTTAGATTACTTGCCATCTTGGCTACCACCTAAAACCTATTCTGCGTAACAATAAAGCAACCACCTGGAATGCCTATGCAACTGCATATTGAAACCCCTACCACCATTTATAATGGCCTTAGCAACTGCATACTCCTGCCTTGGTCATCACCTTAAAAAAAGCTTTTCAATTTTTACATACCCTTATGAAATGGCATCGCAGCCATCTAGTTACACCCTTGCTACCACCTGGAATGCTTTGAGCCACCCTCTTGCCACAACGGGTATTAAGTCATGACCAGTAACACAGAAGGTGGTAACTTTTTAGCTCTTTTTTTTGCATTCCTTTTGGAACTGTTCATGTGGGGATCCCTCAGGACTGAGTTTGTACTTGTGTTTGTGGAGGAGCATAGGATTAACAAGTTACACTGCGTTATTGTTTGTAACTTTCCTTTTACCTCTGAGGGAATTGTACAAGCGTTTTAATCTGTATTTGTTTTAAGGTTGATTAGTTTTGTTTGTACTTCTACATAATCAGCACTTTAAATATGGAGGTATCACTTTGGGTGGGGATTTTTTTTAAAGGATTTGGGAGTGTATTATGTCATGCCCTTTTAAAGCCACCCTGATTCAAGACTAAAAGGAATTTCACCTTCGTATCTTCATTCGTAGCATGGCTGGAGACAGAGGTGGCTTCAGTAAGCCTGGTGGTAAGTTACTACAGAGTATTACACTGGCTAGTCCACTTCTGAGTTTTTTTAGTCTTATTTGTGATTTGAGTGCCACTTTGCTTTTTAAAGATTTTGAGAATTGGGTGCTTGAGTTTTGTAAATGGGGTTCTTTCAAAAAAAAGTTTTTGGTTCCATGTCATTTCACGAAGGTTCTATATTCTTTTGTAAAAGTGTTAACTCCAGAAAAACCCTGAAAACCAACCCATAATCTTATGTCCAGTAAATTTGAAAAATTTTCTGTTTCTCCTTTAACTCCTGTTATCTATTAAAAAAAAATCCCTTTCTCTTTTTCAACTTTCTTGTTATCCAGGACCTGGAATGGACCGGGAGATGGGTGGTATGTATGGTTTTGTTTAACTAGTACAATTAATACTAGTAGTATTAATACACTGCTCAAAAAAAAATTACGGGAACACTAAAATAACACATCTTGGGTCTCAATAAAATATTTATGTTAAATCTTGGTAGATGGTGGAATGGGTTGTAAACAAAACTGATCAAAATCATCCCATGAAGGTCTGGCTTTGGAATCTTAAAGTGGGAAATCGAAATACCCTGTTCCAATTTTAGTGAAAATTTCTTAAAACAAGTTAAAATGAGGCTCAGTAATGTGTATGGCCTCCACGTGCCTGTATGACCTCCTTACAACACCTGGGCATGCTCCTGATCTCTCCAATTGCTCCCTCCATGTCTCCTGGTATCTGCTGCATGCTCTGGACACTGTGCTGACAAACACAGCAAACCTTGCTGCCACAGCTCGAATTGATGTGCCATCCTGAATAAGCTGCACTACCTGAGCAACTTTTGTGGGTTGTAGACACCGCCTTATGCTACCTCTGGTGAGCGGACTGACAAAATGCAAAAGTGACCAAAACATCAGCCAGAAAGGATGAATCAGCACAGAAAAGGTGTGGTCACCACCAGCAGAAGCACTCCTTTATAGGGGGTCCTGCTAAGTGCCTCTAATTTCTACCTGTTGTCTGTTCCATTTGCACAACAGCAAGTGAAATTGATTCACAATCAGTGTTGCTTTCTATCTGGACAGGTTGATTTCATAAGTGTGGTTGATTTGGAGTTACATTGTGTTAAGTGTTTCCATAATTTTTTGGGGGCAGTTTATTTCCTTTGTTTTAAAATAATCATATTAACCTCATTTGTTTGAATTAACAGGACACCCGCCAGAGCAGGACGACTCTGAGAACTGTGCTATCTACATCACTGGACTCACTGAGAAGGCAAATCTGGCTGAGATGGAGGAATTCTTTAAAAACGTTGGCCCCATCAGGGTTAGTTACCAACATACAACGGCTAAACCTTGCACATTAGCATGGAGCTGATTTTGACTTCATCTACACTATGGATTTGTTTTTGGGTGTGGGATTTGTTTATTTTTGTTTGGGCAATGTTTTTCGCGCACATATGGAGTTTTTGTCCAACTATACGTCAATTTAAACCACACCAGAAAAGTACAAATATATTGCTTAGTTTTTGAGTTTGTCAACTACAGGCTCTGACTAACGAGTTAGGTGCAGTTCTAGGTTAGGAACCCCAGCCCCCGTTCCCCTGTTGAATTTAGTACTGCAGTTCATCCACACCTATATTATAAAACATATTTGGCTTGCTAAGTAACGGATGTCTGTAATTTTCAATTTAGTTTTAATACAGGTTTTGCCACCTTTGCCAATCTGTGTTGCATATAACACATTGGTGTAGGAAGTATTTATGGTACATCTAATGCCAATGTGGGTTGATGAGCTATTAATCTGGAGGTTGTAGGTTTAAATCCCAGTTCCACTCAAGTTACCATGTGAGTTGAGCAAGCCCCTTATTGGTGCTGCATCAACCCTTTTCTGATCCCAACCAAGTTGGAATACATAGAACTTGCTTTGGATAACATCATCTGCTAAATGACAATGTTAATACTTGCCTTAGTAATGGACACTTTAAAATAAAAGCAGTGACTAATTAAATTTATATAAAGCACCAAACTGATTGTAACTTAAGAATGTATTTCGTAAATCGTAATTTATAAAAATGCCTATCCTGCCATGAAAATGAATAATCAATGCTGCCTGCACAATGAGGGTGTTGTATTGTTGATACGAAAGTCAAGTTGTAATGCATTTTCTTTATTTTTGTGACAGATAAACCGTCGCTTAGGGAAACCAGCAATCAACATCTACACAGATAATGAATCTGGCAAACCTAAAGGAGATGCAACCCTGTCCTATGAAGAACCTCAGTTTGCCAGAGCTGCAGTGGAACAATTTAATGGTTAGTTACTTCCCGTCCGGATTTTTAGATAAGTCACATAGTGAAACTTGTGGCATCACATGATGGTTTATAAGTGAATCTTCATAATCTAACGTGTTCATGTATCACTTTCTGTGTGGTTGGATTATCTCGTGCTGACCACTTTGTTTCCATGTAGGTAAAGAGTTTCAGGGCCGGAGGCTGAATGTGTCAATGGCCCGTAGAAAGAACCCACCAGGTATGATGAGAGGAGGAATGCCAATGAGGGGTGGCCCCCACATGGATCGTGGAGGTATGACTAGCAGCTGAGCTTCATAGAGCCTTAGTTGATTTCGTGCAAAAAAATTAAAATCAAACTGTTTGTTCTGCTCAGGTATGATGGGAAGAGGAGGTGAACGAGGAGGGTTCCCTCCCCGTGGTGGTCCTCGAGGTGGAATGCCCTGGGGGGGACCACCAGGAGGACCAAACAATGCAAAAAGAGCCGGTGACTGGGAATGTCAAAGCCCGTGAGTCTTTTTAATAAGTCCCAATTTTCAAATGGCTTTCTGTATTTTTTACTTATTAAATATTCCTTTTAATTTTTCCCTTTGCAGTGGTTGTGGCAACCAAAACTTTGCCTGGAGGACTGAATGCAACCAGTGTAAATCACCCAGACCAGAGGGTATGAGCCCCCCTCCAGGTATGATTTTGATTTATCTGTTGGATACGAAAAATAAACTTAAAGGAACTAAGACTACATATGTTTTAACTTAATGTCTTTATATAATTTCCTTGGGGGTTCTTTTTCAGAAGGCAACAGCATATAACGTGAGTGACTTCAACCTTGTGTCTGTTGCTTGTCTTGTGTTAAGGTGGTGAAAGGGGCCGAGGAGGAATGGGCCGTGGGGGCAGGGGACTTGATCGTGGTGGCCCTGGGGGAATGCGTGGAGGCTGGGGAGGTGAACCTGGTGGTTTCAGGGGAGGCCGAGGAGGAATGGACCGTGGTGGTTTCAGGGGTGGGAGCAGAGGAGGACCACCCATGGATCGGGGAGCCAGACGGGGAATGGGACCAGGGAAGATGGATATGAGGTAAGAGTGTACTTTATTCCTACAAACGTACATTTATTATTCAGCAGTTTGGAGTCTAAATGTATGCCTCAATTGTGTTTCTTTGACAGGGATGGTCGGCAGGAGCGCAGGGACAGGCCTTACTAAAGCTTTATAAGATGTGCGGAATGAGCGAACCTATGTAAAGGCGTGCATTTTTTTAAAGAAATGGTCTTTTTTAATTTACAAGTCCATATTTATACATGGTCATCAAATCGCTAGCACATTTGGACCCCTCTCTCTTTTATTCCTTTAAGAGTTTACTTTTATTATTGGTTTTAGGTAAACCTGTTTCCTCTGTGTATAGTACTACATGCTGCCCCATTCATTTTTGTACTGGTTTTCTCCCCCATCCCCATTACATTATGTACCAATTTTTTGTTTTCAAAATAAACGTTCCAGTCGGATTACTCTGGTTTCTGAGCTTTATTTTTTTCTTAGATTAAAGTGCAACCTTTAATGGAAAAGGCTGGTTATTTAAATGTCTATGTTTAGGAAGTTTAACATGGTTAAGTTAAAATATTTCAGAATAAACAAAAAAACTTGTGGTCTGGGTTTAGTCATACCATACATGGCCACCAGAGGGCGACAGTCCACTGTTTTCTTACCAAGATTTAATATGCACAGCTTCATGGGGCACCAACCTACATGACCCTTGGTAGGGCTATTTTCTCCCCTTATTTAAGAGGGTGGGTAAGCACCATGTGATTGCAATATAAAAAATAAGTAAATTCTAGTGTATGCATTTAAGCTTCTCCACAACAGTATCTCTGACCTGTTTGGTGTATTCCTTAGTCTTCAAGATGCTCTCTGTGCTTTAAACAGAACTCTTGAGAATATAACAGAGCAGGTGTATTTATACGGAGACTTGATTACACACAGGTGAATTCTATTTAACATTAAAGTTTATAGAGTTTGCTGCACTGAAAGTAAAGGGGCTGAATAACCTTGCACGCCCCTCTTTTTTTTTTTATTTTTTTTTTTTTTTACAATTTTCTCTTAGGTAGTGATTGGCATATAAGTTCTTCCATCTAGCATCTGAATGTAAAGCGCTCCTCTGTAGTCGTCTGTTTAAAAATTGCATTCCTTTAATGAGTGTCTCAGGAGTAGAGCTGTGCATCCTGAATCCAGTCATTAGCTCTGTGAACAGAACCTCACCCACTGCTGTGCTTTGTTTTTAAAGAACACTGCCAAACTCAGCAACCGTTCTGCTACAGACAGGACATACGGTGCAGCTCGGGTCCAGGAGCGGTCTTCTTATGTCTTTCCGTCCTCTAAAGCCGACTGTATTTGTAGAATTGCAATTGATGTGTGCTAACTTTCAACTTTTTGTACCAGTAATCATACCACCGTCTTTTACCGCCCCTGTAGCTTCGGGGGTATAACATCCAGTCTGAGGGCAGTAAGTAAATAAAAGATGTCCTTAGTTTTGTATGTTGTAAAATGATGTTTGTAGTTTAATCAAAGGATCTTTTGGAGTATATGACTCAGATAGGTTTGAGATCAGATCAGTTGATCCATCTTTAGTAAAACCAAACACACTACACACACAAGAAGTATTGGGATAAGTTGAGATTCATTTTTGCGATTAATAATGATTAAAAGAGTTACAATTAATTATTCATAAGTGCGCCTCAACAACAGAAAAATACCTATCTTGCCGGTAGCCGGTATTTTAGACCAAGTAGCACAACTCGTAAGGAAAAAAATAGTACATTTACTTTTATCTTTTTTATATATTTTTTTTCTCATTTAGAGTTTCAGCAGATTTTTTGTGTTCTAAAAATATTTTGATTAAATTTTAGTGGTATAGTTGGGGGAGTTTGATGTAGATTGACTCGACTGACGTGAACAGAGATCTAAAAACATAAGGTGTCCCAATACTTTTGTCCGAAAGCTGTTAAAATCACACTCATTTGGTACTTGACAGCAACTTTACACATGCAATTACTGATCATAAACATGACATTTCAGTCAAAAGCTCCATCCATTACCGATGGAGAAGATAATTACGAACTGTGCAGCAGAGGAGTGATGCACTCAAGAACCTTTCCATCTAATCTGCAAAGAATTCCCACCCAACACCTTCTCAAGTGGCTGTTCTGTGCCTATGACAGACTGTTAGTTCAGCACTTTTCTCATTAAAAGTGCTGCTTTGCATAAACACTGCGGTAAATAAAAAAATAGTTAAATTCCACCAGGGCTCTCGGTCCCTGATCCTCCACCTGAAGCCACCAGCACTCCACTGCTCTCCTTTAAAGTCCATTTACCCCACACTGAAATATGCCAGAGTGACTTTTCACATTTCATTAGGTCCCATCAATAAGACCAGGCACAAATTCATGGTGATGAAAAACAAGGTTCCTGCAGGAGGGTCTATAAAGCAATAGGAGGCGCTGAGTTGAAGTAAATTACTGCTCATTGATTTAAAGTGACAAAAACTCACATAAAACTCACATAAAAGCCATGGTTTGAACGGAAACATGAACACAAATCATTCACATGTCTACTTTAAATATAATAAACTAGCAGAATGCCCATGCTGCGCTATGGTGGAGAACTTAACAACATGAAAGTTGAAAAGCAATTGTTTTTGAATGAGTGATGATTTTGGGGTTAATATACACAGCTCAAAAAAGCAAAGGGAACACTTAAACAACACAAGGTAACTCCAAGTCAACCGCACTTCTGTGAAATCAACCTGTCCAGTTAGGAAGCAACACTGATTGTGAATCAATGTCACTTGCTGTTGTGTAAATGGAACAGACAACAGG
>JAOUQT010159650.1:0-18477 GCA_025769995.1 Xyliphius kryptos
GGTCAACGCGTTTCTCACAGCAGAACAAATATACCAGTTTATGTTAAATAAAAAAAAAAAACAGAATAAAAATGGATGGAATAAAGTAGATGTTAAAAAAGAGCAATGCACCAAAAAAAGGGTGGGTCATGGAGCTCGTCTGAAGGCCTATGATAACTGATACGTTGAAGGTTCGAGGGCTTTATGTCCTCTGGATGCGAGTCTCAGTTGTGAGCAGAATAAAAACTACAGTAGAAATAAATGTATTCATGGCGGTGCAGCAATTTAAACACCAGAGCACTGGCTTTGAGGATGCAGTTCTATGTCTTGTCAGGTGTGTGGGGGGGAGACACTGCAACTGAAGTTGTAGTGATAGGAACACTCAAATAACACATTCTAGATCAGAATAATTGAAGTATACTTTGTTTTGCAGAAAGATGAATGTGCTGACAACAAAATGACACTACAGGCTGATCCAATTTTGATGTAATGTCCTTAAATCAAGTCAAAATGAAGCTTAGAATTGTGTGTGGCCTCCACGTGCCTGTATGGCATTCCTACAATGCCTGGGCATGCTCCTGATGAGATGGCGGATGGTTTCCTGAGGGATCTCCTCCCAGACCTGGACTAAAGCATCCGCCAACTCCTGGAGAGTCTGTGGTGCAACATGATGATGGTGGATGGAGCGAAACATGATGTTCCAGGTCTGGGAAATGAGAGAGAAAGCAAGAAATAGAGCGAAAGACAGCACGAGAGACAGCAAGATAGCAAGCAAGAGAGAGAGAAAGAAAGAAAGACAGTGTGCTGAAACCAACAGGAGAGAGAGTGAGAAAGAACGCAAAAGAGAGAGAACGCATAAGAGCAAGCAAGAGTGAGAGAGCGAGCAAAAGCGAGAGAGTTTGGCTGACAGACCTGCTGTCAGACTGAAGTGAATTGTTCCCCCATACTTAATGCCCTTCAGTACAAAGAGCGGTGTGCGAGTGGTCACGGGTCAAATCAACCAGCTGGAGTGCAAGAGTAAGAGCAAGAGCTAAAGAGAGAGTAATGCGTACTTGTTGATTTAAAAGTAAATCAAGATACAGTACAAAAAATAGCGAGCGAGAGCAAGAAAGCAAGCAAGAGAGAGAGAATACAAGAAAGAGAGAGCGAAAGAGAGTGTGCGAGACCGCAGGAGAGAAAGTGAAAAAGAAAGCAAACAAGAGAGAGAAAGCGTGAGAGCAATAAAGATTGAGAGAGAGAGAGAGAGAGAGAGAGAGAGAGAATTTGGCTGACAAACCTGCTGTCAGACGGAAGTGAATTGTTCACGCATACTTAATGCCATTCAGTACAGAGAGCGGTGTGCGAGTGGTCACGGGTCAAATCAACCAGCTGGAGTGCAAGAGCAAGAACGAGAGCGAGAGCTAAAGAGAGAGTAATGCACTCGTTTACCAAAAGTAAATCAAGATACAATACACCAAGGCGCTGATGGCATGGAGTTGCTGTTTGTGTGAACTATTTACTTGCCGTCACCATCTAATCAATGTTGCTTAAAATTCAGACACTAGTGGCTGCGCCTTAAGATCTCAGCTCCATCAAGATAAAGCACTCTCACTGTCGCAAAACGTCCCCCCTGCATGCGCACGCCCCTCCCTTCCAGCTGCTTGTTCCCCTGGCATGTCGAAAGCCTACCGAGACATTCCCACCATCTGGCAGTGCGATGCCAACGGTGCCCATGCAGATCACGAGCACATCCATGTTCTCCGCAGATCTGTGACCTGCAAACGGCGAGCCGCGATATGTTTACACGCGGCATCAAAATGTCCCAAACCTTTACATACGTACCCCCTGTCCCCAGGGGCGGTGGAAGCCTGGCGGGACGGCGCACCATCTGTAATAAATCCGTGGCTGGTGCCCATGCGGGTCACAAACCCATGCGTCTGTTAAGGATCTCTATGCACAGTAGAACATGCTTTTACACAGATTTACAACTCCACACAAGGAGTGAGAGCTGAATACACAGGAATATTACAATGCTACTGTATACGGCCTGGCTGGAGATCCAGAATTGGCATTGGGGCAAAGACACCTCAGTGTTTAGAGGTGTTGGGATCAATCTAAAGTTTGTGAGGTTATTTCTCAGGTCTGCTTAAGTTACCAATGACCCTTAACCCTCATTTCTCCAGGCGTTGATGTATCATGGCTAACCATGTGTTCTAATCCCTGACATCAAGTCGGGGTACTTGTAAGACGATTCGATTAAAAGTGGCTGTTGAATGACCTCATGTGTGACAGTGTTTCTTTACATTTCACATCAGAACCCATAGTCATGAGACCAAATCTGGAACCCCATTGTATGGAAAATGTAGGAGCAGCGAAAAACTTGCGAGGCACAATTGTTGCCCGTTGCCTCCTCAGTTTGAACCCGGCTTTTACAGCTTCGTTCGTAAAATAGGTTTTATTCTAAATACCTAAACAGGTATGAACGTTGTGACGTCATAGTGGTCAGTACGTCCGTGTCTCAGCACTGAGGATCCAGGTTCAAATCCCAAACTGGATGAAGTCTTCCTGTTCACCTCATCTCTGCGTGGGTTTTCACTAAGTTCTCCGAGTTTCCTTCCACAGTGCAACAGCATGGATTCAAGATAAATTGGTTGTTCCAAATTGCCCCATATATTGTGTGTGTGTGTGTGTGTGTCCATCGATGGATAGGTGTATCTGCCCAGCCCCCGTAACATTCTCCCCTGGATGGGCATGAGGAACACACCGCAACCCTACTAGAGGATTAAGTAGAAGATAATGGATGGAAGGTATGAACGTCAACATAAATGTATTTCTAGTAGTTAGCTCATCTACCTCTCATGTCCAGGTTTGAATCCCAATTTGGGTGGAGTTTCCATGTTCTCCCCATCACTGCTTGGGTTTTTTTTTTTTTGGTCTCCGATTTCCTCCCGCAGTACACTAACATGGATTTAAGGTGAATCGACTGCTCCAAATTGGCCCTACTAAAACTTTCCCAAAAAAAATCATGTGAGTGAGTGTGTACCCAGTCCTGGACGCATCTGCCAAGCTCCCGAAATGTTCTTAACTGGAAAGGCATATGAAACCCCATCCTCAACCCTATTTCATAATCCCAGAAACACAGGGTATGACAAGGTGTTTCACAGGTAATCCCTGTCCATTATGGTTTTAAACATATTAAAGGATCGCCAGCACCCCACATACAGAGTCGATTTTGGACGTCCATTTCCTGAAGACGTCAAAAAGCGTATAAACACAAACAATTCCAGCTCCTTTATTTCTAACTAGAAAACTGAATTTTGAAATCTTCCCTTAGGGCATACTTTGGGGTGAACCATCTGGAAACTGCTCAGATCCTTGTTCAGATGCATGTCAGTTGGAGCATAGACTATGGAAGCGTGCTTCTGGCAGGTCCTCCCAGGTGTACCAGAGGACTGCTGCAACTATTTTAGAATGCAGCCATTGTGATTGTGTTTTTAAACATCGCCAATTCCTCCCACATCACATCACCTTGGTTCCTCTATCGGCTTCCTGCAGCAGCAGATTTATTCATAACCCTGTTTAAAAGCACAAGTTTTCCCTCGTACCTTAAAAATCCCCAAAACCGGGCCAGAAAGCAGGAAAGCTGCTTCAAGTTTTGTGTTTGTATTCTTTTATTATCAGTATACACCAGTACCTTCTCAGCCTGGACTGCAGTATGATGATCTACAAGTATTATTTGGTTGGTGCATTATTCCTATCCCAGCATTGTTACTGAGGTGTTGAAACTACAGCATCACTGCTGCACTCAAACTACCTCAGTGCATCAGTATCACTGTCGAACTGACAATAAATGATAGATCACTCAAATTCTACCGGTTCTGTGAAGCTCCTGACCAATAGAGGCTACAAAGTCTATCTATATAGTAAGTGAAAAACAGTCAATGTATCAAGAATGGGGCGTGTCCTAATTTCTGATTGGTAATGTATGATGGTTCCAACTTCGACCTCAGGCTACAAATTGTCCAGCAGTAATTCAGTCATCCACATTGTGTACTGATTACAGAGTATGAGTAATAAGAACACTAATTATGTTAAAGCACATCAGAGTGTTTTATTTTGTAATGTTCATCACAACAAAATAAATAGAGTCCGCATAGTGGTTTATGAGCTGATGCTGTATATAGCATGGCTCCAGTCCAGGTTTAAAAAATCTCCTCTATACTCCGGAGCACGGCATGATTTTTTTCTTCCTTTAGTTGAAATTGTTCTAGTGCAGTTATTTTGGTTTCTATAAAATATAGTGGTCTGAACTTAAGGTTCAAGACATTTTGAATTTGACTGTGATTGTAAACTTGTTCAGTAAGTGGTAGTAAAGCGAAAATAGTAGGTTGTAGTTTGTAAATCTTTGATGTTTTCTGACGGTTAAGATCTGTTATAGTTCTGCAGTAACATTAGGGGCAGATCAGGTGATGGGGCAGGTGGCAATATTTTAGGTCAGATTCATGATGCTTTGTGAGTGATCAATACTTATATACAGTGGCACTTACATTTATATTTACATTTAGTTATTTAGCAGACGATTTTATCCAAAGCGACTTACAAGTAACCCACTTAATAGTTTGGGTCAGAACACAGTTATATACAGAATTCCTAGAGCAATGAGGGTTAAGAGTCTTGCACAAGGACCCACAGTGGACATTCATTGGACGTGGGATTTGAACCGGCATCCCATAGATTGCTAGTCCAACACCCTAACCACACTAACCACTAACCAATAGCGCTTGCCTCCCTCCACTTATACAACTATACCTGTGCGTCCCTGTTTCATAGCAAAATAGCAAAGATAGGAACATTATTCTGCCTTAGGTCTGGCCCACATCCTCCATGTTCATCTGGTCCACTACCGTATGGAGTGACATCACTTGGGCGGACCACTCCCAGTTGCATGGTGTGACTCACATATAAACCTGATAGGGACCATGTTCCAGCCAAAAGTTTTACATGAAGGGAGCATTGCCATATCTCCACCAGATGTGGGCCAGATCTGTTTCGGAACATGTGAGACAGATGCATGTTTTCAGGTAGTGGACCTCACTTGGCTCATATGCAGATAGCACTGCTGTATCTCTACCAGATGTGGGCCAGATCCATTTTGGAATATGTGGGCTAAATGCATGGTTCAGTATGTGGACCACCTTTGGTTCACATGCAGTTACATCCAGCTCAGCCAGATGTAGCCCACATCTGTATACTATCTGGGAGAGTACACGGATCCAGCTTAGTCCAGGAGAAGTGAAGTGAAGCACCAACACAAGTGTAGGCATGTAATCAGGTTATCCACCTGCACTTGAGAGCCACATCCACTCACCCAATGTCTGTGTCTAACCTCATACACGTTCCTCTTGAACAACATTCTTCTTGAAGAATGTGGAAACTGTTAAAGCAGCAAATTTTGGAGCATGGTCAAATCAAGGTGGGAAGAAAGAACACAAATGATTCTGTGGGTGTGGTAAATGACCTGAAATAGGGTTATTTTGCAGACACTTTTATTTAAAGAAAATTACAAGCATCCCAAGTTTATGGTTAGGGTTGGACAACAGTCATGATACAGCAGCCCTGGAGCAATGAAGGGGAAGGATAAAAATTAGGATTCCAACCCCAGCCATCAGAGCAAAATACACCCTATCCACTGAGCTACAAGGCCACTAATATATTCATCCATTATCTTTCGCTTACTCTTATGTTATGGGCTCGAGGGGGTTCTTCATGATCAACCAGGGGAAAAACGTTTCGGGTGCTGGGAAGATACATCCGGGACAGGATGCCAGTCTATGGCTGAATATATATTCACTCACAGACTCTACATGGGTGCAATATAGAGCAGTCAATATACATTGCTCAAAAAAGTAAAGGCAACACTAATATAACACATCCCAGATCTCAATAAATAAAATATTTCAGGTGAAAATCTTTATTTAGTAGACAAAGAAATGCATTGAGAACAAAATTACAAAGTTGATCAAAAGGTATATCAAAATTATTATCCCATGGAGGTCTGGATTTGGTATTATGCTCAAAATCAAAGTGGAAAAACAAATAAGAGGATGCAACTTTAGTGGAAATTCCTCAAGTTAAAATGAGGCTCAGTAGTGTGTGTGGCCTCCATACAACACCTGGGTATGCTCCTGATAAGGAGGCGGCTGTTCTCTCCTACAGCCCCCTCCATGTCTCCCGGTGTACTGGCCTGTCTTCTGGTATCTGCTCCATGCTCTGGACACTGTGCTGATAAAAACAGCAAACCTTCTTGCCACAACTTACACTGATGTGCCATCATGAATAAGCTGCACTACATGAGCAACTTCTTTGGGTTGTAGACACCGCCTCATGTTACCTCTTTGGTGAGAGAACTGACAAAATGCAAACGTGACCAAAACATCAGCCAAAAAGGAAGAAAAAGTCAGCCAAAAAGTCTGTGGTCACCACCTGCAGAAGCACTGCTGTATTGGGGCTGTCTTACTAAGTGCCTCTCATTTCTTCCTGTTGTCTGTTCCATTTGCACAACAGCAAGTGAAATTGATTCACAATCATCAGTGTTGCTTCCTAACTGGACCAATGTTCCCTTTATTTTTTTGAGAAGTGTATATCCATATATTATCTTATGCTCAATCTTAAATTAGGTGCGTGAGGGGGTTCTCCATGATCAACCACAGGAAGAGCGTTTCGGGTGCTGGGCGAATACATCTGGGACAAGGTGCCAGTCTATGGCTGAGTACACATTTACTCACAGATACTCAATATACAGTAGGTGCAATATATAGCAGCTAATATTCCTTGTAGAACAACCCATTAGCTTCTGCTTAATCCTACGCTAGGTTCGCGGGTATGATCCCAATGCCCATTCAGTGGGTAGAACGTTTTAGGTTCTGGGCAGGACAACAATCTTTAGCTAAGCACACACTACATATAGAGGCAAAGAAGAGCAGTCACCTTGATTTCATGTTTTTGGACTTTGGGAGAACACCATAAAACCCAGAAAAACCCCTATGGACACCCCTCATGATTCGAACCTGGATTCCTAGCACTGAGAGGCGATATGCACAACCGTCACAATTCATCCACATGCTCTTGGCATTGTACGTTGTTTAACATGCGTGAGCCCCATGAGATGTATCAGGAGTGTTTAATGGTGTATAGTTTTTCAGTTCTACACACAAACTACATTCCCAGCTGACATGTTGGAAATTGAAACCGTATGAATAAAAACCATTAGGTATCTACACCGCTGTCTGTTTGCATGTGTGCGTTCATCACACAGCACTGGGAGTCCAACCAGAGCCGGTTTATCTCCTCTGGTACAGACCAACACCCCATAAAGAGAATACAATCGATAGAACTCATATACGGCTCTTAGATCTCGTAATACAAGAGGGAGATCGGCTGGAAGCAATGGAGTTCTCAGAAACTGGATACACCTGACACACACGCATCTTAAAGCTCCAGGGATTAAATATTAAAGCACA
This sequence comes from Xyliphius kryptos, assembly GCA_025769995.1. Classification (NCBI taxonomy): domain Eukaryota; kingdom Metazoa; phylum Chordata; class Actinopteri; order Siluriformes; family Aspredinidae; genus Xyliphius; species Xyliphius kryptos. The sequence goes on from JAOUQT010159650.1 coordinate 7,479, forward strand.
CTTTTCTGGAATTTGGTACTCTATTAGTGAAATAACACAACAATGAAGGCGTCAAAACTCAAATTAGACTAATTGCTCAGCAAAAATACAATGCTTAATGTAAAGACCTAATATTCTGTAATCTATTAAAAACAATGGTCATCATAATTAGTTTAATCAAATAGTGTTTCCCTCAATTTCTATAATCCCTAATAAACATCTGTTGCTACAACTACTGCAACTACTTATAAAATTCAGTAGTCCAACTATTGTAATCTTTCATTATCAAAGGTTAGCACAACTACTATAATCCCTCAAAAACTGTTGCCACAACTTCAATAATCCCTTATAAACAACGGTTGCCAGAACTACTTTAATCTCTCAAACAACAGTTGCCAGAACTACTATAATCCCTCGTACAACAGTTGTCTCAAATACTATAATCCCTCAAAGGTTATGCAATTCCTTATAAACAACAGTTGCCACACCTACTATAATCCATAAAATAGTTGCCATAACTACTATAATCCCTTATAAACAACAGTTGCCAGAACTTCTATAGCCCCTATAAACAGTTGCCACAACAATTACAATCCCTCAAACAGTTGACACTATTATAATTCCTCAAACAAAGGTTGCCACAACTAATGTAATACCTTATAAATAATGGTTTCCACAACTAATGTAATCCCTCATAAACTACTGTTACCACAACATATTTAATCCCTCATAATCAACAGTTGTCACAACTAATATAATCCCGCATAAACAAATGCTGTTCCAACTACTGTATTCCCTCCACAGCAATACTGAGGAACTCTGCCAATTTTTTATTTTTTTTTATTTTGCTTTATCATGTTTTCATTTACATAAATTGCTTGTAAATAAATGAGGACCTTTCTCAATATGTTTCTATAAAGACAGATTCATACAGATGTTTAAAACACATGGTTACACATTTGTTTTTTAACACTCTGAGACAAATGGACTGAATTAAGCACCAAAATCAATGAGTTAAAGGTGTGTCTCACTTGTTCGCTCACTCGTTTATATCCACAGATCGTTCACTCACCCTGCCATGACGATAAAGAAATCCAGCCTATTCCACGTGTCACCAAGGTAACAACGGCGGCCAAAGATGCCGAGTGCGACCATCTTCACCACCATCTCCACCGCAAAGAAGATATATATAATTGCATCGAACGCCTGTCAGAAACAAAACATTACTGTTAGTATGAATTTTAATTAAACACAAATGTTTCTTACTTGCTTCTTAATAAACTAGAAAGTTTATGGTCAGTACTTTAGTTTTGTATTTTGGTTTTAGTTAAATATTTTAATTCATAATCTTAAGAGGTCACATGAGAGTTTGAGAGCAGACATATAAATATATATTAACACACAGCATGGCCAAAAAAAGGTCTCACAGTGTTAGTTTTGTTTGGATCGCCTTTAGCTTTAGTGACAGCACACATTTTTTTGGCATCGTCTCGAAATGCTTCTGCTATTTCTGAGAACATTCCACCCAGATTGACATTTGAATCTGGATTCTTTTTGCATTTGGTGGCGATTTCAAATAAACCATCGGATTTCTAAAAGTGAGAAGCAGTTTTTTCCAGGAAATTCAAGGGAATGAAGAAGCCAAGTTTCCGATGGCAAGGTCTTGTGTTCGATGGCGATATCGAAGAGCGATTTAATGTAGGAAGGTGAGAAATACTTTGTTTTTCCAAGGATTTGATAGGCAATCATTGTGCTTAGTTTCAGCCATATAGGTACTCGAGAAGACCCCAATTCATTCAAAGTGTTGGGTTTGATGGCAATATCTAACAAACCATTGAATTTAGTAGAGTAAAAATAATTTTAAGGACATGATTGGAAATGAAGGAGCCAAGTTTTAGATATGTAGGCATTCGGAAAGACCTCGACGTAACCCTGGTGGCATCTTGCGTTTGATGGCGATATCGAAGGAGGAAAGTGAAAACCCAGTAGTTATTCCAAGGACATTGTAGGTAATCATGGTGCCAAGTGTCAGCCTTGTAGGTACTGGGGAAGACTGGGAGCTAAACAGCGGACTAGAGAGAGTTATGTTTTCACAGGTGCTTGCAGTCCTCTTTATTGGCGGGAAAATGCCTATTGGTTCCTGGCCTCCCAATCCTCCAAACCTGAACGCAGAGCCATGAGTTTTATTCCATATGGCAATTTAAGGTCACAGTCTGAGTTCCCACGGTTCTTCCCAACACAATCACTCATATAGTGCAGTTTCTGGAGACGTGCATGTGTGCATGTGTTCATAAATTTGAATAGATAAACATCTCCCACATCCTCAATCGATAATGAAGCCAGGCATATGATACGCCATTCCCCCGATGCATCCATCACATATCCAGCTGCAAATGATCCATCGGGAAAGGCTTCTCATTGAGAAGATGGTGTCAATAGCATTGCGAGTCCATTTAATTTCAGTAAATTAATTTTTGTAATTCGAAGAGCAATGTTAAAAGAGTCCTGCAGACAAGACGCGGAAGCCAAGCAGGGTAAATAAGGGACTAAGAGGGAGAAAATGTGACCGCCTTCCGAGAGACAGAAATACTGAAACTAAAAATAAACATACAGAGGAAAACATTTTCAGAGACCCATCAGTACTCGCTCAAACATGTCTAATAACTCAGATAATTATGAGCAGCTCAGTCTGATAAGTCTGATGTATATTTGGTTATGTGTTGTGGTTGTTCGTTTTAAGGCTGGCACAGGTCCACTTTTTCAGTCCATGCATCAGTGTGCGTGTTGATTAATGTGCTATAATCTGCGCATTGATCGGATTTTAATGAAATTCCAGCGTGACTGGAATAAACCTTTAGCATTAGCCGTTTGCTTGGCCTAAACTCTCTGTTTACCGACCACTCCACGTTGTTCAGTGTACACTGGGGCGTCATTGGTGGAGCTCAGTCGGAGGGGGGTGAAGTGTCTGGTTGAAGGGCACTGATGGCTCATTAGCAGGAATTAGCAGAGAGTGATTATATGATGGACTCGGGAGACCCGCTGGTGGAAATAGATTATATAAACGGAGCGTTGTTGTATTTATTGGTTCCAGCTGAGATTTAGGAACCCTTCAGTGTACATTTGGGGTGTTCTGCATTCAGCACCTGAAAGAAATCGGCTTCGCTATGCAGCTTTCTGCACTATAAATAACACCGATGAACTCCCACATGACCAGTTTGTGTCATTAAGTGTGGAATACAAAGACCATTAGCAACTTGATTACGCAACAGAGAGCATCTATTTATGGCCTGTCACTTTCTCCTTCGGGTTATTTGAACACAATACTTAACTCCAGCAGCTAATTAGACACGTTGCTGAACTTCTGCTAGTTGAACAGCATTAACACTAAGATTAGGTAGTATTTGGGTGGTGGATGATTCGAAAGGTCTTTAAAAAAAATCAAGGGAGCATTCATACTAGCACATCAACACAACACAGGGCGGTGGTGGTGCGTTTGTATGTTTTTGTGCTGGTACTAATGGACCCTTGAGCACCCTGTGAGCACTGATGAAGAAAAAGGTGGTGATGAACACAAACTGTGCAAGAATAAATAAGCTGTGATCTCGGATTTAACCTCCACATGGTGGAGCAATAAGGTGGATGCATCTGATCAAGTGCACAGTGATTGGACTCAGGGTTTGCCAACACACGAACACACCACCACTATTAGTGTCTGTTAGTGCAGTGATGGGAATCATCCATTACCCAAACAGCACCTGCTCTGTGACTCATAAGAAAAGAAATAAAAAGTTGTAAAGACTTCAAAATAAAGGCTTTAAAGGTTAGAAATGTTTCAGGTACTGGGCAGATACACCCAGTACAGGGCGCCAATCCATCGCTGGACACACACTAACTCACAGACATACATATACCATATGGGGGCAATTTAGAGCAACCAATTCACCTTGAAACCATGTTTTTGGACTGTGGAAGGAAACCAGCACAACAACAACAAAAAAAAAACACAAACAAACACTTACAAACACACACACACACAACACACACACACTATATAGGGGCAATTTGGATCAGCCAATACGCCTTTAATCCATGTTTTTGGACTCCTATGCAAAACCACCCAGATTGGAATTCAAACTATCTTCCGCTTAATCTTATATTAGGGTCGTGGGGGAGAATGTTTTGCATGCTGGGCTGATACACCAAGGACCCAGGACAGGGGGCCAATCCATTGCTGGAAACACTCATTTACACAAATACATTATATAGGCGCAATTAAGAGCCTCCAATTTAAATGACTGTGGTAAAAAACCCAGAGAACCCTAAGAAGCCCCACAAGGACACAGAAAGAATACAAAAACCCAACCGAGATCGGGATTCAAACCTGGATCCCCAGTGCCGAGAGGCAGACATGCTAAGCTCTATACCACCTCGCTGCCCAGTTGTAAAATTCCATGCATTTTTCAATTAAAACCCTCCAATTTCGGACCTTGTTGCAGATACTCAGTCAAGATGCCAACTGGTAAAAGGATCAATGCCTACGGAGTAAGAAGCAGAGAGAGGAAGGAACGGCTTGTTTTACGACAGATGGTTACGGGAGACTCTTTGGCATCAAGCTGCTATTTACAAAGCTACACAGCGGCGCTCCGTGTGTGACAGTACTGTTCATCCTCTTCCTCTGGGAAGTCATGTCTGAACAAGTCTCTCCTACCTGAACGTGTGCAGGAATGTGTGCGCGAGTGCGTGCGCGCTCTGATTGCACCAGGGCTTTGAGTTTGCTTATGACAGAGGAGCGGGTTCGCGTTTGCGAGATTCTCGGCGGAAGCCAGAAGCTCTAAAGCACAATGCTGGAACATCAGGACCTGTCAGCAGTCCCTGCAACGCATGTGTGTTTTCTGAAGTACATGGATGACTTCCAGCAATCAAACGGCGCGGATGTCCAAGTATTCCTAGTGCTTAATCGAAGCCCACTAGAGGGAGTGTTGCTATCTCAAAGCCTAGTGCTGAAACAGAAGGGTTCGAGCCAGTCTTGGCCCTTCGACAAATCCGTACAAAGACTGCTAGAGTTGTCTGGTGCCATATAAATACATACGGATTGAAAAAAAAGGCTACCTCACATGGGAACACCCCCAAAAAGAAAACACTTTAGTGAAGATCTGTTTATTCAAATTCTGTAAAACCTAAGAAGCTTTTCTGTGTCATACTGTACAGAAGGTCCAAGCTGAGTACAGTGTGGGTGTGTCATGGGTTTTATGGGTTTTGTGCCAACAGCCATCATCAGCATAAGGACGGACATTTGTCCACAAGACGAAAAAAAAAAAACGACGGGTGTTTGTCACTGCTGCACATATGGGCCTGGAATTTCACAGCATCCCAGAGCAGCTGCTTCAGAGCTGGACCGTGCTCTTTGCACTCGGTTCTTCTGAGCTGATTTACACACGGGGAAGAATTGTTGTGAAGTCTGAGCAATTGTTCATTTCATGCTGGATTTGCTTTCCTGGACCGCAGACGTTCAATGTGCTTTAATGTGATATACGGACCAGAATCAAGAGACGAATAGAAAACTAGACGAGAAAGTACAGTGTTTGTGTGTGTGTGTGTGTGTGTGTGTGTGTGTGTGTGTGTGTGTAATTAATTACTAAAATCAAATTTTCGAAATCAAAGGAAAAAAAAAATTCCAATCCTCGCATTTTTCTTTAAGTTAATGATCGAGCAACCCGCTACGTGCCCCTGGAGGGGTAGGGGATTAAGCAGCCTTGTTTAAGCGCCCAGTCGCAGCGGCACTGCTATAGTATTCCCTTCAGGTACAGTTCTTGGAGTTGATCCCATGGCACACGTCCATAACCGATGAGCAACCACTAAACTAAGCCTTTTATTTCGGACTATTTCAGCACCTTTCTTTTCCGCCTGCAGAATCCTCATTCTTTCAAAGCAGCCAAACCGCCATGCCTTAATCTGTTTATACGTTTATGCTAAAGCTATAAATATAATTCCTATTACAAATGCGTAGAATCTTTAGTTCTCAACATACTGATGATTTTTTATATCATTAGCAGATTATGTAATCAGGTCTTAAGGACTTAGGTTTCTGTGTGACTGTAATACAAATTATAATAAGCTGCTCAATTCCTGATGCCACACAGCAAGAAGCGCCAGGTTCGGGGCGCTGGGAGTCGCTGACTCGATTCCTTAACTCCTCCTCCCTTTTATGTGTTCACAGTTCCATGCTTCGCACCTCTGTCTCTTTGCTTGACCTGATTCCTTGACTCCACCCCCTTTTCTTGTTTTTACAGTTCCATGCTTTGCACCTTCATATCTTTACCTGACCTTATTCCTTGACTCCGCCTCCTGTTCATGTTTTCACAGTTCCGTCTTTTGCACTTGTATCTCTTTATTTGACTTGCTTCTTTGACTTCGCATCTCATTTAATGATTTACAATTCCATGACTCCTAGACTCCACCGCCTGTTCATGTGTTCACAGTTCCATGCTTCGCACCTATGTCTTTTTCCCCGACCTGATTTCTTTACTCTGCCTCCCATTCTCGTATTTACAGTTCCCTGCTTCATACCTTTGACTCTTTACTTGACCTAATTCCTTGACCCCGCCTTTCATTCGTGTGTTAACAGTTCCGTTCATTGCACCTGTATCTACTCTGCCTCCCCTTCACGCATTTACAGTCCTATGCTTTGCACCTGTATCTCTTTTCCTTGATCTGATTTCCAAACCCCGCCTTCCATTTACGATCGACGTTCTGCCACACCCTCGTGTCACGGTTCCATTTATCTCATTAGCTGCACTGGATTAATTGTACTGTAACAAATGAGAGCAGCGTGCTTTATACTACGTGGGAGTTAATAGAGAGGTGTGCATTGGATTATGGGGGTTAAATATTATGTCTGTAAGTGGAGCCTAATTATTACTCCGATCAACAACACATTAAATATCTGCATTTTTTTCTACGGTGCCTGAAACAAAACTGATTAACTAACAACTGTCGCAAATTACAGGCTGTAAAGCGTCACTTTGCCGAATCCATGAATCATCGTTAGTGACTTTCCTCTGCCACTCGAAACAAACTGAATAGCGCAAACGATGGCAGCCGTCTGTTTTCACTGTGAGTCAATGAACACATTCACATCCAGCAGGAAAGCTCGAGCGTCAAATCAAATATTTATACCACCATACTGAAGAGGAACAGCGGTGTGGAAAGAGCCGTTTGCCAGCAGATGCTCGAAAAAGCACAGTGTGAAACGACGCACACGGCGAGATGGACAGCTTCTCGACGGGTGGGCTTAAGGGTGCAGTGGGGAATGCAGCCTCAGAGGGTCCACATCAGTCTGGAGCAGCAGATATACCTGTCTTTTTATATACTGTGTCTGCAGACTCACTGTACCTGATCTCCGCACAGTTCTTTTGCAGTCCTGGTACCTATTGACTCCTGTATATCTGGAATTGCTGCGAAATGCACTTCGTTCTGCTGTAAATTGATAGGAATTTCTTCAGGGCCCATGTCTTACCTGGGGTATAACTAACTGGCAGTTTCTCTCCACCTGCTGAACGGATGATAAACTAATCACGGTCCTTTTTTTAGGGGGATGGGGCTCTATGCTATATTTGGTGCATTGCTGAAGGCTGAGCTGTGGATGATATGAGTATTACACTGGTCTTCAAAGGCCTGTATCATTCTGTATATGTGGATGTAACATATGGAAATATGAACTCACACGCTGGCAGAACTGGGGTATGATATGTGACGGGTCATGCAAAATTAATCACACGAGACAAGATGCTTAAGGCAATTTTATTTTTTTACCTCTTACTTTGACCTTTTCTTCTTCTTCTTCTTTGCGGACAGTGCCAAAATATCAGTCTTCTAATAAATACCTGGATTAAGTAAATATGTTATAAATGTTTATGTTATAAAGGAATTCTGGTCGTGTGTGTGGGTTCCAAACCTACTGTGGACACGAGGCTTTTAAGAGTTGACATAATATTTGTTGACTTAATATTTTGTTAAAAGGAATGAATGAGCTATGATGTCTAGTAGACCTTTGTTTTTCTCTGCCTTCGCTCCACTTCTTTAATTAAAAATTTTTTAGAAAAAAGTATGAAAGCTAAACAGGAATTTTTTTATAAATTAATACATTGCTAAAAAAAAAATAATGACACAAAATCATTAAAAAAAATTATTAAAAGGCATACCATTTGTTTTAAAATATTTTTTAACTAAATACTTATATTAAGTTAATTATTTATTGATTTATTGAATGTATTTTATTATTTTTATTATTATTTTTATTTTTATATAACATATTTTTTTTTACATGCTGTCTTTCAGGGTTTTATTACTAATCACCATTCTATTTGTTTTATTTTAGGGTGGTGGAATACTCTCTGGATCTCCAGAACATTAATTTGACGGCCATTCGTACAGTCAGGGTTCTGCGACCCCTCAAAGCCATCAACAGAGTGCCAAGTAAGTTTGAAAAATGTGGAAAAACAATATTAGCATCATTAAAGTTTATTTTGTAATGTTCTATGGATTTATAACTAAATTCCCTTCACTGCAAAACTTGGCGAGGCTGTCTGAGGTCAGATGATGTGATATAGTGTTTGAATTTCACTGCTCAGATAGTTTGCAGGTTGTGAATCATGAAGTAAAGGGTTTTATTGAATTAATCCCATGAATGATCATCAATCTTATAAAAAAATAGAAAGTATGATCAAAGAAAGGACATACAATTTTAGATCAGAGGTGGAAACTTTGCCATCAGATACAGTAAATGCGGAATAACTTACTTAAAGTGAGTAAAGAAAACGAGGCCTAAGTTACAAGCAGAATTGAATTAAGAAGTTAATGGCCGTTTTTAACTTATCATGTGCATCCTAATTCAGTTTTCCTGCACTTGACATGATGCTGCTCCTGCACATCCGCCCCAGTTTCTTTCACATAGCGCGAGAACACTGCCTTTATATCTAATGACTTGCTATTGATAGAGCCATAAACTGAATATTACCAACACTCCCTGTTCTTATGTAGGACTTTTAATGCAAATTGGGAAAGTTATACTCATTGGTGAATTTAATACAGTTTTGGTGTAACCACTTTTCCTTTGCATGAGCATGAGCTCAACGATGCACCGTGTGTGAATCTGTTTGATCTACAGTTCAAAGGATTCGGTCTCAGTGATCTGAACTTATTAAAGTTCTTCATTGAGTTTTGGAACGACGCCATGGTGCGGTAAAAGTACATTATATAGACAAAATGATGTTCCTTTTTTTTTTAGATATAACAGACTTTCAGGCGTCTTAATCAGTTGATGATGTTGGAGAAGAAGCCATAGTTGTAGGTCATCCTAAATGTGTGGAATGGGGTTAAAATCAGGGACTCGTGTGCATGGACTAGTCATGCCTTGAACGTTTGTGTGTATTAATCCTGGAACGGATCAGTTAATGGGTCTACAAGCCTTGGTTCTACAAAGAAACCAGCCTTGCAACCTGAAGGTCCCAGGTTCGATTCCCAGTCCCACCAAGTATTATGCCTAAAGTGCCCTTGTGTAAGGCACCTAACCACAATTTTTACATATACAGGGCTGCCCACTGCTCCATGAACGTGTGCTCTTTTCACTCAGTGTGTATATATGTGGAGAACCGATTCCTCTGTGTATGGAAATAGATCATTTTTTGAAAAAATGTCCCTCTTCAAACTATTCCCACATTGTCCATCCCACAATGTTAATTGGTTGATTTTATACAAGTTGTAGCGTGATACCTATGCTGCGCTACAGTGGAGAACTTTATAACAACGTGAAAATGTTGAAACGCAATTGTTTTTAAATAAATTATGCCTTTGGAGTTTATATATTTAAAAGTAAATGTTTTATTATAGCGTGAGCAATATATTGTGGCAATTAAAATACAAAGATGGTGATGGCGAACAAATAATCAAATGTTGGAAAGCAAGAACCTGTTTGTCTAAGTTTAGGGTGAGTAATCACGGTGACAAATTTTAGCCTTGTAGGTACTCGGAAAGACCCCAACCCGTCAGTGTCTTGCGTTTGATGGTGATATCAAACAAACCATCAAACGAGAAAAGGTAAAAAGTATTCATCCAAGTTTATCCAAGGACATGATCGAGAAGCACAATGCCACTTACTTCAGGTACTCATGTAGTCAGAGAATTTGTGATGAGTCAGTGAGGGCTTTGGCGTTCATAGGTATGAATAAGTCATGCTGCATTACTTTTGTCTGTGAAGTTTGTCATCACAGGAAATAGAAGCACATTTTTTTGCATGGTCTTTGTTGCAAACCGTCACCGTGGCACAGAATACAGTACCAGTCAAAAGTTATGACCCCCCCCCCCACCCCCCACGTTGCTAAATTTTCTGTTTCCTCCACGTACCATATACAGTCCCTGACAAAGGTAGGTCGCTTATCCAGGTTGTTGGAAGAAAAAAATATAACTTGATTTACAGTTGATCGATTAAAATCAGAAATGGCTTATATTAAGCCCTCTGGATTATCCTTATTGTGCCAAAAGAAAGTTTTGTGTCATTTCTTAATTTTAATCATTTTGTTAAGACAGAAAGGTCACATTTTGCTTTGACAAAGTGTTGTCATATCCAAAAATAAATAAATAAATGTTTATATTAAACATACACTTTACTTTAAATACTCTAACATGCTGCAAAAACATTAGAACATAAATTCATGGTGTATGACTTCTATGAACGTGTATGACTGCATCCATACATTTTGGCAGTGACTCAAACACCTTATTGATGAAGTCATGTGGAATGGCAAAGAAAGCAGTCTTGCAGGGCTTTTAGAGTTTTTTTTGTTTCATCTTCCAAGCCCCCTCTTTCATCTTACCCCAGCCATGCTCAACAATGTTCAAGGCCAATCCTTGAGCACATTGGTCTTCCTTGCTGAAGTATCCTGCTGCAGAATTTGCCCTCTTTTGTGGTTTGGACAATAATGAGCAGCAAGAATGTCTTCATACTTTAGATGGTTGATGTTGC
>JAOUQT010159751.1:0-18475 GCA_025769995.1 Xyliphius kryptos
CTACCTCTATGGTGAGAGAACTGACCAAATGCAAAAGTGACCCAAACATCAGCCAGAAAGGATGAGAACAGAGAAAAAGGGGTGTGAGCCCCACCTGCAGAAGCACTCCTTTATAGGGGGGTCTTGCTAAATGCCTCTCATTTCTACCTGTTTGTTTCATTTACACAACAGCAAGTGAAACTGATACACAATCAGTGTTTGACACTAACTGGACAGCTGGATTTCACACAAGTGTGCTGGACCTGGACTCACATTGTGGTGTTTAAGTTCCCACTAGTTTTTTGAGCCGTGTTTTAGGTTATAAAACCAGAGGCAAAATGATTGTGCAAACAGAGACCACTCCACAATTACCAGGAATCACCTTAGCAACCACATGCTTACCAACACTTTAGCAATCACCTAAAATCCCTCACCAACCACAAACTGACACCCTACCAACAACATGAATTGCTTTTTCAACTTGCGACAGACACGTGAGCAACCACCTGGAACATCTAAGCAAATTTGCAACAGACCACCTAAAAAACACCTGGACCGCCTTAACGGTCAACCACAAACACACTCACAAATACTGTGTTCTTAAGCAGCTCCCTGATGTTATTTGGAACACATCGACAACACTCGGTCAGCTTGCTGCTCTAAAGAGGCATTTTTTAAAACTCATGTTTGTTTTAATTGTAAATGAAGGATTAAGGTGTTCATTTCTTTTTAAGACTGCTGGAAGTTCGGGCCAGATTATATGAGCTCTTAACTCACTGCATTCCAGAAGAAATCATCTTTAAGGTAAACTGTGCTCACAGTTTTTCTGCTTGATATGTGAATGTTCACAGAGCTGATGTTCCGTGTCCACATGCAGGGCCTCGTGACTGAGCTGCTGAGTAACTGCGATGGTCATCTGAAACCTGAGGTGGTCCAGATGGCTGCGTACTATGAACACAGACTGCAGCTGGGAAACAAAGCCATTTACCATCTTGAGGCTTTTGTGGCCAAGTTCATGGCTGTCTATAAGAAGTTTATGGAGGATGGACTCGATAACTTTATGTTCTAAAGTATAGTTTCATCTTTGAGGCTCATTACATTCCTACAAAGTTTGTTGTCCTTGTAATAAACATATGCTTTATACAATTTTGATTGTTATCGGTTTTTAATTAATGCAGTTCATGCTGCCTGTTCTCTTACTTCTCATTGCAGGGTGTGAGGTGTGTTTATAATGCAAAGTAGAACAGATCGAACACATGAGGTGGCACTGCGCTGCCACAGTGAGTTAAGAAATTGTACTCACCCCATACCCGAACCCTAGTGGTAAATGTTACCTGGTTTTTGTTGTTGGCATTCAGGACTTGGTCCATTATACAAAAGAAATAAATAAATTATTCTAGTCGATCAAGTTTGTGTTCTATTCAAACTGCTCCACAGATGATTATGGTTAGTGCTCCTGACATTCTAAAGCATTTTAAAAATAGAAGATGCACAGATACACTGCTTAAAGGATACGACCCAGATGACCTTCAGTTCTGGACAGCAGTTGGTTTTAAATATCGTGTGCATTAGCAGCTTTACTCATGTGGTCTGATTAGCAGACACATCCCAGCACCATTTAAACACAGGCTGCAGTCAGGTAGCAAACTTGCACCGAGTCCATCTAAATCAGTTATTTTACTTTCCCAAATATTTTTTAATTTTTACATTCAAATGTAAATCACAGATATGTCAGAAGGAAAAAAATCTGATAAACCATTTCTTTGCCAGCACTGTTACCAACTTCTATGTAAGGAAAGTAGCTAGTGGCTGTCTTGATGTCATTTAATGACTTTCATCACCCAATTTGCATAATAGTCCATGCGCATGTTTAAGGGAAAAACAAAAAAATACATTAGAACCACAAATAAGCTGTAAATAAATTGAGTTGTTTTTTTGCCTTTGTAATAAACCGTTAGTAAATCCTGCTCAGTCATTAGAGGGCGGGGTCAGTGGCAGATTTGGGTATCTGCAGTTCGGACCTGGAGCGATGCGCACACCTCTCGAGTGTTGTGAAACGGCACTCACGGACAGAAACTAAAAAACATCGGTGTCCAACCCCACCAAAAAATTAGCAAGATTCCACACTAGTTGCTTTTTTAAAAAAAACTAAGTCGTTAGAGGATCTGAGAAGTCACTACATTGGCAACAGTGTTTGCAGATCTTATGCAAAGAAAATTTAAAACTACCTTTTAATTTGTACCTTTTAAAACAAAGTTTACTTAAATCTAAGAATGCAAAATTAGACTATACAGAATATAAGGAGTGCATTATTTGAGTCTCTTGATGCTAAAATATATAATAAAGCCCAGAGATATAAACATGACCGAGGCCACCACAGAGATGAAGCCCACAACAGGGTGTTTTGCTAGAAGAAAACATGCTTGTGAACATGTAGGTGTGCGATTGCAATTCAGTGGCAGATTACTTGGGTGTGGAAATCCGTTTTGGTCAATAATGTTCCTGTAGTGAGTGAGGGAGGTTTTTACTATGACCTCATCCTGCACGTGGCCGTACATGCCAAAGCCTGGATCATGCTGGTCATTAAATCCATAAGCAAAATAGCCTTGTAGGTTAACTCCATCCAACATGTGCGCTGCAAAATAAAGAAAATAATGTTCTAAAAATAAGTCGAACATGGTTAGTGACAGGTGTGAGGAACATACAGAAAGGTTGTGTGAATATGTTTAATCTGAATTCTGAAGTCCCTGAACATGAACAAACCCCGTGCTCTCTATTGATCGGTTTGCTTTCGGTCTGTTCTCTGTGGTGTGCATGCTGCAGCAGTATGGACTGATTATAAAGCTGAGAGAAAACATGACAAAGTCTAACTTCACACTGCGTATTCTAAGTAAACGACTGACCGAGGGATATTCCATTAAAGAACGGTTCTTACCTTTTAAAGCCTCATTAATGTAGTTGTGGAGATAGTAAACCCGCAGTCTGTCTTTAAATCTGGATGTGTCTTCTTGAACACCATTGGCCATGATGTATATAGGCACACCTTTATAATGAGAGTTTACCCAGTTCAGGGCTTTGCGTAAGCCCCAAGGAACCACAGGGGAGTTCCGCTTCGTAGACATCATCCAGGTAACGTCTGTAATCATCTGAACCTCAAGGTTGTCTCGGTCCTCAACATCATAAACCATGGATGTTGTAAAGTGACTCATGGCGAAGAAATCGTAGGTGCCTTTGACAAAAAGTCGGTCCTCTTCACTGAATTCAGGTAAGTGGTTGTTCAACGGGTCAGAGGGGTTCTTTTGCGGTAACCAGTGGCGCATCACTGCTGGATAATCACCGCTGCCAAAGATGGGCTCTGCAAACCAACCTACACGATGGTCCAGGACTCGCTGGGCAGGGGCCAGGTCCTCCTGGCTAAATGGAAATGCAGGCTCTACCCAGTCCATGTGCAGCACTAAAGAGGCTCTACCACCCTGGGACCCACGGAACTCTCGGTCATACACACGCCACACCAGAGCATGCGCTCGCAGTAACTGATGACCCACCGCAAAGCCAAGTGCCTCTTCATTGGGTTCATTAAGTGTGATCCAAATCTTGACGTGACTCCCGAGCCTTTTGAAACACAGCCTGGCGTAATCAACAAAGGCCAGTACGGTCTCTTCGTGTCGCCAACCCCCTTTAGCTTGCAGAGGTCCAGGTAGGTTTGAGAGCTTTCCAGTGTTGTGCCACAGCGTTACCACGGGGTGGATTTTAAATCTCTGAAGCTCACTAACAAAGCATCTGTAATAGTTCAGCAAGGTGTTATTAGCTGTAGATACATCGCCTGAAGGAACTATGAACGACCAGTTGAGGGAAAAATGAAAATGAGTGACATGCATCTGTCGAATGTCAGATACCTGCTGCCAGATGGCAGCGTAATCCGCACAGTGCCGTGTTCTATGAATCGGTAGTTCTACACCTTCTAACTTGGTCAGCCCTCCGTTGGCTGAGATGTTCCAGATGTAAACATTTGTGTCGACATACTGCGTCGGTACTGGATCCACCTGTGTGAAAAAAAAATGCTGTGAGTAATGATTTTTATTTACATTTGATTTTATACATTTTTAACATAAATACATCCTTTTACTGAAGTGAATTAAATTCCACAATTCAGTTTTAGTTCAAATTTTAAGTTTTTAAACTTTTATGATGGGGTCGGTTTTTCCTAATTTTAAAAAGGTGCCACTAATATTTAGTCTGCTTCATGTATATTTTTTTTAAAAAGTCTTACATCTTATTCATGTTGTTTCACTGCAAACGGAAGAATCTTTGAATGGTTTGAATCCCAATCTGGGTGGAGTTTCCATGTTCTCCCCATGTCCACGTGGGTTTCCTCCGGGTTCTCCGGTTTCCTCCCTCAGTCCAAAAACATGGATTCAAGGTAAAATGGATTTAAGGGGTCTGTGGTCTGGGTGCATCTGCCCAGCACCCCCCCCCCCCTTCCTTATGTCACTGATTTCTTTTTTTTTTGGTACCTGAATGGAGTTTGCAGCCACTCCCCAAGAAAAGTTACATGGGAAAATCCCAACAGCGGGCTTGCTCTCTGGACGCTGAGGAAAACCATTCTTTTGGATCAATTTACTGTAGAACATGGCTGAAGACTTTGGTTCTCTTGTCAGCTGGTCAGATTTGAAGTCCACATAATAAAGTCCACGTCTTATCCCGTATTCTCGATGCCACTCAAAGCCATCAAGCAGAGACCATGCTGTATATCCAAATACATTCACTTTGTCAATACGAATTGCTGGAAACAGACAAGACAAGCACATGAAAGGTTAATGGCAAAACAAATGATCATCTCCAAAAAAATCCAAAAAACTATTTCTTTATTATAAACATATCAACGTCTCACAAAATTAAATGAATGACCCAGTTCACAGATCAAAGAGAAGAAACCCAACCCAGGTTGCAAAAGAACTGCCATGCTACAAAGCCCCTCTGAGGGGAATCAAGGCCAGCTGACCCAGAATAACTGACTGCGTCTGGCAGTGGCTACACCTTCTACAACAAACAGCACAAGCTGGGTGTCACTTTCACCATGAACCGTTAACTTGTGTGCAAACTGCCCAAGCTGTCAGTTGGGATTAATGATCGACTCGTGACCCTCCACCTTCCTTTGAGTAGACAGAGGTACCCGACCCCTGATGGTGCCTATACTGCAGATAATAAAGACTTGATCAATTAATAGCATGACTGATATCTGCAAAATGAATAACTAAATCAGTTTATCTTTTGGGCATGACAAAATTTTTTTTTTTTTTTTTTTTTTTTTTACTTTTGAAGCCAAGTGTGAAAGATACAAGTTTAATACTCACTTTGTAAAATTAAGCTTTAAATTCAATTTTTTTATAGACCGTCCCCACCTGAGAGCATTAAGACAAGAGTAAAGCAATCATATAATTACATTTCTAGTTCTTACCCTTTAATGTCTCCATTATGAAACGTTTGATGTAGTACATGTGCTTGGCATCCTTTGTTCTGGAATTAGCATTTACAAACCAGCCACTTTCCACCACAAAAACAGAAGGGTTGTTATACTCCGCATTAACCCAGTACAGCAGCATGCGAAGGTCCAGATCCTCAATCTGCCCAAAGCGCAGACTGTCATTAATCAGCTGGAAACTCAGAGCAGGTCCATGAGATAGAGCAAAAAAATCTGCTGTTCCATTAACGTAAGACTTTTCTGAGACTGTGAATGATGGGAGTCTGTGGGTCAGATTACGTTTCATACAAGGTGGATAATCTCCATCCACAAACAAAGGCCGCGCAAACCAGCCCAAAACAAAGTCCAGTGAGCACTGGCAGGCCCTCTTACTCTCCTGTCTCATTCTGCTGGGTTTAATCCAGTGGGAGGCCAGAGCTATGGACACCTGTCCACCCTGATCAGCTCGATAGCGCTCGTTATACACATGCCACGCTGCAGCATGAGCCTGGCTCAGAAAAACAAAAGGTAGATTAGGTTTCAGCAAACTTTATGCATGGATTAAAGACACAATGTTAAAAACTTTATTTTAATTCATATTAACATCTGTACTTTAAAATACCTTTAAGCAATTTTAAATATCAATTGAAGAGTCTAAACACGTGTATTTAAGGTGTACTGGCTGCTCTAAATTTCCCCTTTAAAGTGTGTTTGTATTTGGAGATCATTAAGTGGAAAATGGAGCTTTATGACCCTGATGCAGAACATCAAGTGCTTAATCATCGTCATTCATTCATTCATTGTTCCCCATTCCCATCCAGGGAAGAATATTTTAGGTACTGGACAGATACACCCAGGAGAGGGCGCCACTATAGCTGGGTACACACACACACACACACACACACACACACACACACAATAGGGGCAATTTTGAAGAGACAATTTACCTTAAATGTGTGTTTTTAGACCGTGGGAGGAAACTGGAGAACCCAGAGGAAACCCACACGTACACGGTGAGAACATGAAAATCCACCAAGATCAGGATTCAAACTGAATTCCCAGCACTGAGAGGCGAACATGCCAACCACTGAAGTTCAAGTGGTTTTATTTGTCATTACAACAATATAAAGTGGTGTACAGTATACACTGGAACAAAATAATGTTCTCCTGGAACAAGGTGCTACATAAAAGTGCAACTACACAACTCAACAAAAAGTGCACACGTGCAACTGCTTGTGAAATAAAAATAATGATAAATAGAGGACAAGACAGACAGTCAAGTGGTGAAAAAAAATCAAAGTGAAAGCCAACTTTATTATCTTATTCACTTATTTAACCTACTGCACCAGTTCATTTAGAATAGTGTACCATAAGATCAACAGCTGGTTTTTCTCTAGCCCTAAAGCTCATAATATTCTGAGTACAGGAGCAAATTATGTTTAAGGACTCTTAAACGGTCCCTTAAAAGAGGGACCGCACACAGGATGGCATGGTCAAATTCATGTACATACATAATTTAGTTTAAATTAGTTATGTATTTTATGAAATCACACTTAAAAGAATAGAAAATGGCCATTGATCAAGAAAAATTGTTAAGTAAGTTCAAGTAGTTTATTCATATAGGGTTTTTTACAACAGTGCTTGGTCACAAAGTAGCTTTACTGGCCTTTATGTGCTTAAAAAAACAAAAAAAGCCAAAGCGACAGTGGCAAGAAAAAAGTTCCTGATATTTTTTATCCCTAGATTTTATGTAACTGCGGAATTAGTTTGTTCCTTCAGCAGCAGAACGTTCTCACTGCTGCAGCACAGGGATCGATTCATGCACGGTTCTTCTTCTAAAAAAAAAAAAAAAAAAAAAAAAAAAAAAAAAAAACCTCTGCACCCTTTATTTTCTAAACATACCTTTGCTCGGTGCAGACTGAAGGTTTTAGTTTAACCAACAGGTCAATGGGTCATCTTTATTCTCCAAAATGCATGGCAGTCATTTTTAGATGTGCAAACATCTGATTCTAAAAATTTGTAGTAAGAACAGAGAAGACTTTTTATTGGTCCATCCATGAATATAATATTTGGAAGAACAGGACACCACTATAATACAGACAGCTAAATAGTCCTGTGTTTACATTAAAACAGAGGTTTTTGTTTGCACTTTTAAAATCTCGTAATTCTACTAGCAAATTTTGGGCTTTTGTAAAATGTTTTGGGAGGTAAATTATTTACACACTGAGGCCACAGCTGTAAACATTTAGCATTTCTTTTTTGGCTGGTGGGCATTAAAGGGGCACATCACTGTGAATTAGTCAAGAGTCCCAGTATTTATAAACCTTAAAATAATCTTGCCTTCCTAACAACGTTCTGAAAAACACAAAAGTAAAAGTTAATTAAGGTCTAAATTCTTAAAAAATCTAAATCTAATCAAATCCAAATACCTAAACATTTGCATGAATGTTTATGGTCTTAATTGATTAACATGATGAAAATAAGTTACGCAACAGAAATATTTCATCATTGGGTGCACAGACTTTCACATTCCACAAGTATACATACTATAAATCTGGGTGGCATGTTCATGTTCTCTCCATGTCACATAGGTTTACTCTGGGTTCTCCCGTTTCCTCCCACAGTCCAAATACATGGGTTCAAGGTAAATAAGCTGCTCACAATTGCGCCATATGTACATAGTGTGTGTGTGTGTGTGTGTGTGTGTGTGTGTGTGTGTGTGTGTCCACCCAGTGATGAATTGGCACCCTTTTCTGGGTGAAACCCTATCTGGATGCTAAAGGGGAACCTTCCCATGGCCCTAAAAGAGGATTAGGATATTTCAGATTTTCTTATAAAAAATAGTTGTGGGATGAAGGTGGTGAGTGGGTTCCCTGCAGTCATTGGGGTTCCGTTACCTTTAAGAGATTATGTCCCACTTTAAAGGGCAGATCGGAATCGTTTTTGATTCCAGGTGCCACCACTCCGGTCCCGTATCCATGCCAGGCCACCACAAACGGGTTGTCTATTGTAATCCAGAACTTGACCTGAGAACCGAAAGTCTGAAAACAGAACTCTGCGTAATCTTGGAACAGCGCCACCATCCGCGGGTGGCTCCAGCCTCCGTAGGCGCTTTGCAGGCGCTCCGGTAAATCCCAGTGGTACAGCGTTACCACAGGTTCCACTCCGATGCGCTTCAGTCCCCGGATCAGACTCTGGTAGTGTGCCACCCCCCTGGCGTTGTAAGTGCCCCTGGTGCCGTTGGTGAAGATGCGGGGCCAGGACAGAGAGAAGCGGTAATGACTGACCCCCAGATGCTGCAGGGCGCGCAGGTCCGCCGCCATGTGGTGGTAACTGTCACTGCCCACGTCCCCCCTGTCCACCCGGGTCCCAGAGCGATGGAACGTGTCCCAGATGGATTTCCCTTTGCCGTCCTCCTGCCACGCGCCCTCCACCTGATAGGCGGCGGTGCCCACTGCCCAAATAAATCCGTCTGGAAATGTATCGTATAGAAAGGCCTGATCTTCAGGGTAGGGCATCTTCTCAAACCTGTCCCAGATGTGCAGCCCGTCTCCTGGTTCCGCTGCAGCCTGTTTCTGCAGAACCCAAAGCACCAGCCCCAACAACAGACCCAGCCAACGCATCGCCATGAGAGAAACTGGAACCCGAAATGCCCCGCTCACCTGCCCGCGTGCTGCCCAGTGTCTGGCACTGATTTACTGCGGCGGGGCAGTTAATGACTAACCGAGCCATACGCGTGGTACCGTGCAGCTCTGTGAACTTTCACTGATTCAGTTACTGCATACATTACCTACAGTTACATTTACAAAGGGTTCAAGAAACGGGGGGTTTCTACCGGAACTCTTACATCAGGTACCGGATCATCTCTCTATTACATCTCAGCTCAGCATCTTACGCTTAATCCTGAGTTGGGGAGTGTGTCGGGGTGGGGGGCACGCATACACTATATAGAGGCAATACAAAGCAGCAAACTCAACTTTGTTTTTGGACTATAAAGAGAAAACCCACACTGACATGGAAGAACATGCAAACTCTACACAATGGGATTTTAATAAAAACACTTTTTGTGCTTTTCAAAGAGCAACAATTTAAAAACAACAAGAACAAACATATTATAAATGATGAGAAACACACAATACCTTTCAACCTTATTAATCAGACATCAAAGAGAATGTTCACGCCTGCATCTCACTCCTGCAGATCAACATCATCATTATCATCATCTCACTCCTGCGGATCATCATCATCATCATCTCACTTCTGCAGATAATCATCATCATCTCACTCCTGCAGATCATCATCATCACTATCTCACTTTTGTAGATAATAATCTCACTCCTGCAGATAATCATCTCACTCTTGTAGATAATCATCTCACTCTTGTAGATAAGCATCTCACCCCTGCAGATAATCTTCTCACTCCTGCAGATAATCATCTCACTCTTGTAGATAATAATCATCATCATCATCACCACCATCTCCTCACTCCTGCAGATGATCAGGTCATTATCTTTGCTGTCAGAGTAGAGCCCGCTGCGGTTCAGGTGCTCGGGTGATAAAGACGCCTCTGTGGGTTCAGGTCATTAACTGATAATCTGATTATTATGGAAGCTGTAACTTTCTCTGCGTATAATTTTGGAGGTTATCACGCTTATTTTCCCTTCTATCCGGGTAACGGTAAATTCAAGCCGCAAAGCTGGAACAAAAAGCCCGGGTTGGGGGTTCTCCCCGAGGTGGCAGGGTACTTTGATGTATATAAACGCGCTCAGCTGAAGGCGGCGCTGTCGCAGGTTAACCCGAATTTAACGCCCCGTCTGCGGCGCGCCGACACCAGGGACCGCGGGGTTCAGGTGAACCCTAAAGTCAACGTCACCGTCCAGTGTTCCCTCGGACCCAGGACCCTGCACTCTCCGGGACAGGGGTGGGATTCCCCGAAAAACAGCGCCTCTCCGCGGCAGAACCTGCCTAGCACACCGGTCAACACCGTGCGCTTCTCCCGGCCAGTGGCCATCTACTCCCCGGTGTTCGAGCGCAGGTTCTTCCCCGTGGCCGCCTGCGAGGAAGAGGAGGAGGAGGAGGAAGAGGAGCAGAGGACCCCCTCAAGAGCCGGATCTGTGGAAGCGGAACCCAGCAGCCTGTTTCTGCAGTCTCCGGATCAGCGAGCATGTTCTCTCAGCAGGAGCACAGCCGGCTGCAGCTTCCAGGTTTGGTTCCTCCTCCAGCGATTTACACATCTTCACTAAAAAATCACTGCTCTGCACTGAGGTTCACTTAGAAACGAGACCTGCTCTGAACCTGAACTTCCTTGTTGTTTATAATCCGTTTTTTCTTTGAGCCCACGTCAAACTGCAGAAGTCTTACCTGCAGGACAAATCAGATAATAACTGGGTTAATAGATCAATCTTTACACCACACACATTTAGCTTGCCCAGTGAACCTGAGGTGGACAATGGAGATGTTCTACATGGATGGTAAGTTGTAACCATTACTTTCTTTAGTTTCTGGAGCAGAAGTATGGTTATTATCACTGTGGGAAGTGCAGCATTCGCTGGGAGAGTGCATATGTCTGGTGCATTTCTGGAACGTCCAAGGTATTTCAAACAGTTGGTTTGTCATTATAACTTGGTTTTCTACATTTGATTTGTTTAATTTATTTTTTTCAACCCAGGTTTATTTTAAGCAGCACTGCAGAAAGTGTCAGATCGGCCTAAACCCTTACAGAGTGGAGTCTATTCAGTGTCAGGTTTGATGCCCTTCTTAGTTTATCTGAATCTGACCTGTAGTTTTAATTTACGATCATAAACCTGTCATAAATATTTACATGTGAATGAAAGGAAGGAAATTGTACGATTGTGTGTGTGTGTCAGGTGTGTGCTCAGACGCGCTGCTGCTGTGACCGGAAGCAGAGGCACATTAACCTGCGCCGTCCTCACCGTCAGGACCTGTGTGGTCGTTGCAAGGGCAAGAGGCTATCCTGTGACACCACCTACAGCTTCAAGTACATTGTGTGAATCTTCAGAACATCTGTCTTTTATAACTTGGTGGTAATTGTGTTTTTGTATTGTAAATGCATTAAAATAAAAAAAAAAAATCTGCAGCATGAGCTCTGCCTCCTGACCCAGTTTACTCAAACATAGATTTTTAGGTCTGTTAAATAGCTTTTAGACTACAACATAATTATCCTGGTTTCTCCACGACTCCGGAGTTCACTGTCAGTGTAACTGATGCAGAGCTGTAATTTATACATTATATAGGGGCAATTCAGCAGATGATCCAGGTTTTTTGACTGTGGGAAGAAACCCACATGGACAGGGGGAGAACAGATTGGGATTCACACCTGTGACCCAGCGTGGAGAGGTGGATGTGCTGACCACTACATCTCTGTGCAGCCCTCAGATTAAATTCAGTTTTAGTAAAAATGTATTAAAACATGAGGGTGTGCGGAAGAGGGAAGAGCAAACAAAAGCATTACTGACCAACTTTGATTAATCCTGACTTATTAAGAATGTGGTCTGATCAATTTCCAAAAAAGTGAACTGGGTAAACGGTAACGGATAAATATTTAATGTGACATTTAACAGAATCAAACTAAATCATTAACAAAAGCTGTAAACGTAAGTATTAGATGTACACCTTTTAAAATGACATTTAGAAGGAATATAGTCTCCAACATGCAAAAACTACTGACCCATAAACAGCAGTCAGACTTTGTTCAACTGATTTGCACTCAGTTAAAATTTAAATACTTCTAGTGAATCATAAATACAGAAACTGACTGGCAGACATCAGCATCACATTTCTTGTGTGGTTATTGCAGACTGACGCATTCTTAGATAAAACATGGTGCAGATCTGTGTACAGAATGTGATCAGAGTTCTAATCTCATAAACATTAATATTTAAATACATTAAAAACAGATCAGTGTCTGCTTTCAGAAAACATTTCAGCATGATTATGCAACTGTGTGTGTGTGTTTGCACACATGCTTATGTATCGTGTTGTACATGAACACTTAAATCGGTGGGACTGATCTCTGCTGGTTCCCAAAACACAGCAGATAAAGGTTGCAGGTCGAACTAATGGTTAACCAATTACTTTAATTGGTATCAATTATTTGAATAAAAGTCTGTGTGTAAATCGAATGTAAAATCTTCATAATGCATGAACATGTGTGTGTTTCCACTCACTATTGTGTGATATGTGAACGGACGGGACAGGCTCAAAAATATAAAAGTCACCTGTTTAGTATATTTACAACAATCTCTAAAGAACTTTCCATGTTCCTTCATTGCACGTCCCCTCATCGACAGTAAAACCGAGCAGGCGCCATTAATACCAACACTCAGAGTTGTGTGTTCTGTTTAGAGAAACATTTTTTCGTATCTACCACTTCCTCTAAACTATGGGGTGTTTAATCCAGAAAACTCAGCATAGTGCAACAAAAATGGCTCCGATTTGATTTAATCGGAGGCGTCATGCAGCAGCAGTTCTGTTTCTGCAGCATGAGCGCACATCTGAGACCCAGAGGACAGGTTGACTTTCAGAACCCCCCTCTTCCTTTGGGTCATCATCAGAGAGAAATGTCCAGGTTTCATCAAGTATGATGCGATTCTGTGGGTGAGGGCTGTGAGAGGGGTGCAGCACTCCAGGACAGCGCAGTGAGATGTGGGATGGATAGGGGTAAGGAGGGGGGGTCGATTGTCTAGGGGGGGATCCAGCGCTGCTTGGGGGTG
The DNA here is from genome assembly GCA_025769995.1 of Xyliphius kryptos. Taxonomy (NCBI): domain Eukaryota; kingdom Metazoa; phylum Chordata; class Actinopteri; order Siluriformes; family Aspredinidae; genus Xyliphius; species Xyliphius kryptos. The sequence goes on from JAOUQT010159751.1 coordinate 13,174, forward strand.
CTGCACGCTTCCTGTCAGAGACTCACTGCTGAACCACTGGAGTCTGGAAGGCAGGAGGAGACGAATCGGGACCCCTGGGTGTGACGGATCATGTCCCGGATGTCACAGCTGAGCCCCATCAACTCTGCGCTGATGTGCCACACGTCCTGCTCAGAGCCGACCACGGCGAACATTCCCGTCTGCCCTAAAGACTGGTGACGGAAATAAATGTGCAGCAGGGTGTGGATTTCATCTTCTGAGTTACTGCCAAAGATGTCATTCGGCCAGAGGCGTCTACGGAGCGCAAAAAGGAAATAAATCAGTTTAAAGTTTCATCTGCGGAATGGCGTGCTTAAAATTTAAATGTAAACACATGTAAGAGTAGTTTGTCCCACCAGAACATTACTGATAGTAAGACACACTGCTGAGTGCGTCACATTTGTATCAGTACATTACATTATGCAATACATTATATTTTCCCACTGTTTTTATGAACTGTGATCTGGAATTTGACCACTAGATGGCAGTATTTAATTGTTTGAGAAACCGGTATCCTGTTACTCAGCGATCTCTTTAAAAACTGGATTATGTTACATCATGGAAAAACAGATTGTTAACGATTTTGCTTTTAATAAACGCATTTATGAATCAAACCTTGTTGTTTATGATGGTGTGTTTGTAAGTGTTTTATAAAAGCAATAAGACACTTGTGTTGTGTATTATTCTGAATACATCAAGGGACAGAAATGTAACTGTACTCTGCTACACTACTGCCTAATACCACCTTTCTGTTTTTTTTTTACAAAAGTGCCACGCCCTCTCGTACATCCCTGCTTCATTTTACTTTATGAAATCATATCTAGCGTGTGGGTGGAGTACATGTACATAAATGCATTTTCATGATAAATAAATAAATACTGAATGAATGGGATGAACAGGACCTCATGGTGTTATTTTAACAGAGATTGACTGAGAAACTGGAGAATGATTTATAACCTCTGATGAATCTGTATCAGAGTGGACACTCACTCACACGAACAGGCCTGAGAGCAAAGAAGCCATCAGCAGTGTGTGTGCGTGCGTGTGTGTGGGTGCGTGTGCGGTGTGTGTGTGAGACCTGCACTGGCGGATATGGCGGATAGCCGTGGTGTATTGTCGGTTCCTCAGACACTCGAGCACAGCCTGCACGGCGGCCTCAGAGCTGGGGAAGCTGGGCTGCGTGCTGGGACGTTGCAGAGCGTCCTGATCACCTGCAGCTGCTAACCTCAGATCGGTCTTCAACTCACCAAGTTCACGTGAAACGTTCGTCAACTGAGGGACAAAAACACATCGAGCTTTCCAATGCCATAAATCTTATATTATTTGTAAATCTGAAGTTGCGGGAGTTAAATGGGTTGTAAATGTATGTAGACTGACCTCTGGCACAGCGCTGATGAAGCTCACTTTACTGACCAGCTTACAGAACGACTGAAAAAGCAGCAGCAGCTGGAAGTGCAGTTTGTACAGTCGCTGACACAGTTCCAGTTGCTGTGATGGACACACACAGACACACACACACACAACCGTTCCTCACACAGTGTGACAGCAAGTGCACTGCATGGATAATAAAATCAGATTTTGGACTTACAGCCAGCATTTCCATCTGCTGCAGTGTGCAACATACAACAAAGTACATTTTACGGAGAAAATATACCACATTAAACACACACACCGAGTTGCTCCTAATTGTGTGAGTGAGTGTGTGCCCAGTGATTGGCACCCTGGCCTGAGTTTATCTGCCCAGTGCCCAAAACATTATCCATGTATGGGCATTCAGGAAATGGGATATTTCCAGGTAAAAACTGTTGATGGTGAAGTGTAAGCATCTCACTCAGAGCTGATCCGAGGAAATGTTATTGACTGTTATTAAATGTTATTTATCTTTCTTTTAAAAAACTTTTTTTTAAATCATTTTAAATGGCTTTTATTATTATTTCTGTAAAGCATTCTGAATTGTTCTGTATGAAAGGAGCTCTATAGATAAACTCGCCTTCAAATGTTCTTACATTTGAGTGTGTGTACAGAATAATGGAGAGAAATGTGGATGCAGACCTTCTCCTCAGTGTCTCCAGGCTGACAGGTAATCACACCATCATCAGGACACCTGGGAAATGTAGACTTGCAGTTCTGAAGCCACTAAAGTAAAAAAAAAAAACAAAAAAAAACTTTAAGATGAAAATCTTCATATGTAAAAGATTAAACCAGTTTTATCTGGATCATAAAGTTCTGACTCACTGAGGCCGCTGCCTCCTCTCTGCTGTTATACGTGTCCAGATACTCCTGTAACTCCAACACGCTGAATTTAATCTTCTCCAAAAGTCCATATGAGATGATCTGTTAGACATCAGATCCATACAGCATGATCAATAATCAGGAAACATCTGCTCGTCTGAGGTGTTTACACTCGCTAACTCTAAAACATGCTAGCATTACCTCTACCTTTAAGCAACCCTCAGCCGTCCTAATCCGAATCGTCTGCAGGTTTAATCTATATAATCTAGAGTTGTAATATTATTGCTTCCATAATACTTCTTAACGATTGATGGTAAGAAATTGGATCCAAATGAAGAATGCGCAAAAAAAAAAAAAAAAAAAAAGATTTGGATTGGGTGGATGAGAGGAGGATCATGGGAATGTAATATAATATTTGGTATTGTTTTAAAACCCAAATAAAGAGATTTCTTTGCACATAAAGGTAAAAGATAAGAACACATACACAGCATGCCTGGACATCTTTCTCACCGTGTCAGCGTCCACAAACAGCGTGGGGCACTCTGAAGACGTTCGCAGCATCTGTGAAGATTTTACAAACTTGGACCCGATGCCCCTCAGGCCGTCTCCAAGGTAACATGCAGCATCAGATGTCAGCGAGCAAACCTTGTTCTGGATGTTCTGACAACAGAATGACCGAATAAAACACTGAAATAAACCTGTAATGAGCAGGTGGAAGCAGCAGGAGGCGCCGTACCTGAAACAGAGAGTAGAAGATTCGGAAGGTGTAGACCGCACATGAGCCATCTGAATCTTTCAGGAGCTGGTGGATATGAGTCCTCCACGCCTCCTCAGCATCATCACACACCGTCGGCTGAAAGGCCGCTAAAATTGCGGAAAAAAAAGGAGAAGGAGGCGGAGGAAATCCCAGCTCATCCAAGTCCTCCCTGTCCTCCCCATACATGTAACTATTTAAGAAATAAGAGCATTAAAATGAACGTTGTTAACGTAACAGACATGATTTTGAAGGACAGAACTTTTGATTTCTATTCAATGAACAGGTTTCAGCCAATCAGATGGATTTCCACCTGATTATAAAGATTAAACCAAATCAACTGATCTGATAATGATTTAACACATACAGAAACAAACGGAGGACTAACACACACACACACACACACACACACACACACACACACACACAGAAAGGAATCAAGTAAGAATTAAAGAGATTCAGTTATTAAAGAAAACCTTCCAAAACAGAACATACATCTTTAATTAACTTTGTAAGGTCCTCTTGTCCAATTGATATTCTTTTTCGCCTTCTTAATTAAAAATTCCACAGACTGATTTACAATCATCAGTAGATCAGATACAGAATCTGTTGGAGAATTCAGGAAGCCGTGGCTGCTATGGTCATTTTTTAATGCTTTAATCGTCTTCTCCTTTCGACACAGAAATACAGAGTTATATATCAGCAAAATCAGTGCGTACCCAGATAAAGAGAGCGGGTCCAGGTCCCCCTCATATGGCTCAGGTTCTCGTGAGAGGTCCAGAGTGAAGGCTGACCCACAGTCGAACCCCGGCGGCAGTTCACTTACACAGAAAGACAGATCGTCCTCCTTCATGTTTGTGTTCTGATCTTTAGGCAGAGCCTGCATTGAGCACAGTTTAAATAACTCTTAGATTTTAATCCAAGTACTTCATTCCATCTGCCCTTTACTTGGAACCCCCCCCCCCAAAAAAAAAAACAGGAGCAACAACACGGCGGACAGCAGGAGTCACAGCAGCTGTTATTTTGTTTAGAATATACAACATGAAGATTTATCAGATGAGATTTAACTTACTGTTGAAACGGCAGGGTCATTTGGAAAGGACATCCCGAAGCACGGCGTGGTCGCAGTCAGAGAGCTTTGGTCAGCAGATGTGATGTCATAGGAGGTGGACAGAGAGTCGGTCTGATTGGTATCATCTGATGGAGATAAGTTCATGGTCTGAAAAGATAGAATCATATTATTTAATTCCATAAAAATACAGACAGACGATCAGGTTCAGTTGTATGAAGTTCTTCTCTGAGTTTATCAAATACGACGTCAGTCTTTTGACTTTAGAATAAAGATTAAATACATACGGTCTTCAGAAAAAAACTATACTCTACACCGCTCTCAACAACCAGACAGATGAACCGCGACTGTGAAGACCATCGCTTGATGAGCATGAGCTTTTTAAACAGAATTCAGCAGAGAGGACCGTTTCAGCCCATTCTACATTTCATGTTACAACATTTAGTAATTTGAATATTCACTGTATGAGTGTTGAGAGTATAATGGTGGGAAACATCTACACTACACAACATGATCAGTATTTATTCTGTAAAAAAAAACCCAAAAACAAACGGGGCGCTAAAACGCAGAACTCTACAGTAATCTTAGCTAACCCCAGATGGATGCAATATTTAAGACATGACTGACCGTCACAGGATGGAAATAAATAAATGTACTGAAAACCACACAGCTTCATTATTCATTAAGTGACTTGCGGCGCCTACTAGTTGTGAATGATGGGAGAGGCTCTGGCTGGTAGAGTTGGACTCTTCTTCAGAGGAATCATCAGAGGAGGGCTGGGGGTCGAGGGGGTCAAGGCTGGGGGTGCTGTCTGAGTGCTGGCTCTCCTCTAACAGCTCCGTCAGGTCAGTGCTGTCCAGCGATCGCCGTCGCACCCCCCAGTTAAAGTTATCCATGCTTTCACCCTGAGACACACACACACACACACACACACACACACACACACACACCACCCCACACACTCCCTAATCCCACTATGTACATACACCCCCCCAACATGCTGAGCACACACACACACACACACACACACACACACACACACACACACACACACACCCCTCCACACAGCATCACTACTGAAACTCTTATTATTCATGTATTTGGAGGAAGTCATGCAGCACTTTAATATGATAAAGTATTCACACCTTTTGGTAAAACTTGCGCGCTCACACACACACACACACACACACACACACAGGCATCTCTGTTACCTGGAGGTTGTGGACTTT
>JAOUQT010159850.1:0-18474 GCA_025769995.1 Xyliphius kryptos
GTGTTTCACTGCACCGACGGGTTAAATGTGGAGGACAAATTCCTCTGTGTGTAAGCACAGTTGGTGAAATACAGTAGATTGCTTTCACTTTATCAATAAGACTAATACATGAATACATTTGTAAATAACAGTAATGCACACTAAAATGCTCCAACTCACCAATATAAAGCTCTGGTATTAAAAATCTAATTGGCAGACAGTACAAATGTTTGCCACTCCATTTTATAGACTTAGCTCAACTTTAACCTTGGAAAAAAAAACATCTCCCCTATTTTTATTCTGCTTAATCCTCTACTTGGGGGGCCATAGGGGATGGGGGGTGGACACAGAGAATGTGGAAACTCCACCCAAATCAGGAGTCCAACCTGGATTCCCAAAGCTAAAAAGCAGACTTGCTAACCATTATTTTACTATGCCACCCTAGAAAAAAGCCCAAAATGTTTTTAAATACAAATTGCAAGAAAAAAAGTGGCTCTTAAAATTCATTAACCAATATGGATAGTAATATAATAATTATTTAGTAAATCAGAAATATTTCTTAAATCTTTGCGCAGCAAGAAAAACTAACACAGTTAAACAATATGTTACAAAAAGAAATAGTGATGTGCAGTCTATGAACATGTCATGCTATGAATGTCACTGGTACAAGGTGACCAAAACAGCAATTGTTCTTTTTAATAATTCAGTTGCATAGAAGTGATCAAAAACATCTGGAGTCAACACACAGTGCATATAGGTTACAGTTGCCTGAAAGCTCTTTGTGAAAATATATGCTAATTGATGTCTACCTTTTCCTTCAGCCTGCCAGAAACTTGAAGCTTTTAAAGTTTTCAATCCTGGCATCCGGACTAAGACCAAAAGTATACTGCTTTTTTTAACCATATCTTTAAATAATTTCATGACTATAATGTGCTTTCATTTTATGTTTATCAAACTTCGGTCCATTGCATGTCTCAATACAGCATTTTATTAAACAGTAAAAAGACCTTAAGTAGTTCTTCCAAAGGCATCTGTACAGTTGTGGCAGAATTATCCCTCTTCACTCTACATTTTTCTTTGTACACAGATCCAAAGAAAATCAACATAAATCTAGCCCCATGTCCGATTTTAAAAAGCATGCCAGCATTCCAGAGTCTTTAATTGAACATGCCAGAGGAGCATAGGTTTGATCTCTATCCAGTTCAAACTTAAATTGACATTATGTACAATGCAGGCCAAAAGTTTGGACACACCTTCTCATTCAATGTGTTTTTTTTTTCACGACTATCTACATTGTAGATTCTCACTGAAGGCATCAAAACTATGAATGAACACATGAGTTATGTACTTAACAAAAAAACTGAAATGACTGAAAACCTGTTTTATATTGTAGTGTCTTCAAAATAGCCACCCTTTGCTCTGATTACTGCTTATTGAGAGAATGCCAACAGTGTGCAAAGCAGTAATCAGAGCAAAGAGTGGCTATTTTGAAGGCACTAGAATATTAAACAGGTTTTCAGTCATTTCAGTTTTTTTGTTAAGTGCATAACTCCACATGCCACTCGACTCATGAATTCAAATTTTAAATTGTTTGCTATATTACATAGGAGTTTTTATGAAATCTAGTGGGTAAAATGATGGGTCATCCATGTGACCCCAAGAGGAAGCATGATGATCTTGGCCACTAAAGCTGTTTTAGGTTTTTTAAGCTCAATACACCTTCCAATTTGGATAGGGATTTATATTTAAGCAAGAGAATTAACCAAAACATACTTTTAGGTTATGGCAGAACTACAAAAACAAGGCAATTGGCTTTATAGGATAGATTTGTCTTTCAGCTATTCTGTATTATAAAGTTGTTGTTGTTTTTTTTTTTTTTGGTTTATTTCATCTATTTTTTTATTCTATAGTACATGTAAAACATTATACTGTAAAACATCATTGATAACTAGAAAATCCTGGATATTTTTATGGTTACATAATGTGGCTAATTTAAGTTACTATAAGCAATGCCTATTGAAAAAGCAGGTCTGAAATGCAGGACTAAAATAAACCTTTTTTTAATATAAATGTTACATTAAACAATAAATGTGGCTGCATTTCCTTAACAGATCAAGTTTTATGGTGACTGCAGCAGCAGCATCTGTGTAAGTAAATATAATATATTCTTTATAAATATATAAAGAAATCTTTCAAATTAGGTGCAAAACTAAAGAGAAACATATATTTAAAATATGTTATTTCTCACAAAACCTTCAACTGCACAGCCAACGATAATGACGTTTTCTGGATGGCAGATTATTGCTTGGCACAACGGCTGTAAAAAATTTGATGTTTTCCATTACAGATAGTGGCTGGTTATCAAAATAATAGAGTTGAGCAACTTTGCTGCGATCCCTTTAGCTTTTGGGTCTGCTTGAAGGTTATTATGTTTCTGGAAAGCATCAGTAGGAGTCGGTTTCATGGTGATGTAATCCAGTCTATTGGCTAACTCCCGCAGATACAAGATTAAATTTGTTGTATAGTACGACACATCCATGCTTTCAACCCCATGCTTTTATGGCTTTTCACACTAAAAGGATTTTCACACTAAAATATTTCTTAACAGTGTACATTGGTAAATCAAACTAACTAATCAAACTATTTGATTAGTCACAGGCAGCTAGGGGTTCGTAGTAAAATGTAATCGGAATCAATGATGTGTCTAAGGATATATATATATAACCGTGGGGTCATGGTCTAGCGCGAGCTGCAAAATAAATACAGCCTGGAAAATAGATCAGGCTAATATTCAATTAGCAGATGAAGTCTATAATGGAGGCAATACCAATATGGGATCGATTTTTTTAAATACAAATATTTTATAGGTGGGTGGGTATATGGATGGACTTTAATTAAAGCTCAAACAAAACACCTCTGACCTTACCTAATGGAATCAATTTCCCAGAATCCAGTAGATAAAGTTAATGTCACTTTATCCCAATGTACTTATGACTATACATTCAGTAGATTTATATAACCTGAATACTATTCTAGATTCTCTATTTAGAATCACTGTATGTCTACTTCTTGCACATTATTGTTGTAGCATGGTGCAAAATAAATGGCAAATGGATTCCAGCACTAGGACTTGGCTTTATTGCCACTTACACAAAACTGACTTTAAAACACTGGGGTACAGTTTTATATGTACTTTGCAAGACACTCACATACAGTGAGGAAAATAAGTATTTGAACACCCTGCGACTTTGCAAGTTCTCTCACTTAGAAATCATGAAGGGGGCTGAAATGTTCATCTCAGGTGCATGTCTACTGTGAGAGACTAAAATAAAAAAAATCCGGAAATCACATTAACCACTCATTTGCAGCAGTAACACACGAAAAAATTATTAAAAAACCATACATAGTAATTTCCGGATTTTTTTTAGACTATGTCTCTCACAGTGGACATGCACCTACGATGAAAATTCCAGACCCCTCCATGATTTCTATGTTGGAGAACTTGCAAAGTCACAGGGCATTCAAACACTTATTGTCCTCAATGTATAAAGACTGACATATCTTTTCTGCAAGTCTCTAAAATGATTGCATCAAAGATGTGAATGTTTACTGCTCCTAATCTCCTGACTCTCCCCCCTGTAATCTCTGCCATATTATCAATTTGGGGATGCACCTGCCCATGTCTTAAGTGGAAGCTCAGTAGTGAAAAGCATCCATGAAAACCTAATGATGTGGGTTTGCCAGACTGAAGGCAGCTCCCAAATTAAGTGTTGTAACTAAACCAAGCAAGGAAAGTTCAATCTACTGTGACTTTTTAAGTGGTTTAGCTGGTTAAAACGTGTATTGAAGAAGAATAAAAGTAAAAGAAAATATGTAGGCTTCTACTCACCAAATCTCTTATAACCAAAGGACTGCACTTCCTCCTCATCATTGAAGTCGTCTGCAAAAAAGATTTTATAAAAAAAAATATTAGTAAATATAATGTTGCCACAAAGGTATAACAAAAACTTGGCATTAATAAAAAAAAATATATATATATAAAAATATTACCTACCAAATAAGAATTTAGAAATAGACAAATACTTTTGTCTGTATAGTATTTACACCGACTAAATAAACTTAGACTGAAACCTAATCTTAGCTTTTCTTTTTTTTTCATTCTGTTATTTTCCACTAAAACATTTGAAGGCAGTTTTATGATCTTTTATGTGAATATGACACAAACATTTACCACGGAATACACACAACAATGACACTGGACCAGATCTGTGCAGTAAAGACTTATTCTTGTGTGCGTCTGCACAGTTCTAAAAATACATTACTCACTAGAGCTTAGGCCTAGACAATAACATGTATATGTAACAGCTACAGTGGAGGAGTTAGTTCAGTTCATAGCAAAAAAGTAGCCTTTCGAATTTTCAGAGTTGATTTCAGTTGACTGTAGTTTTAACAACTTTGGATTTAAATTGTCTTGAGTTATTTGATAAAGTTGAGCAGGTTAGAGATAAACCAGCTCTGGAAAGAGGTAATCAAACTACAGCCACCCATTTTACTGCCTTGGTAAGCGAGGAGTTATGAGGAGAAAAGATGGTCAGTTTGGTCGCGTGTGTCATGCACCATCATTTACGAAACAAATGTGATAACTAAAATTAATAACTAATACACCTTTATGTATTTATTTTTATTAAAATCAATCATGCTAATTAATTTAGGAAATTACACTTCTCTAGAGCAAAAATGTCTATTATACTAAATAGTGTTATTTCCTGCTTTTCTAATAGTATGACAAAATCTTTAATTTTTTTAAATATGTTTTAGAAATTTAAATGTTTAAATATTTTAATCTCATCACATTTTCTTTTGCTTTTTCTCATATTAGGGAATAGGATCGTAGAAGCAGGTTCCACATGCCCATCCGGGAGAGTAGAAGGTTTTAGACAGGGCACCAATCCATTACTGAGCAAACACACACACACAGGGACAAACTATATAGGGACAATTTAAAGCCACTAATTCACCTTAAAGGCATGTTCTTGGAATGTGGGAGGAAACCGGAGAACCAGGAGAAAACCCACAAGGACATGAGGAAAATATGTTAACTCCACTCAAATTGGTTTACGAACCTGGATCCTCAGTGCTGAGAGGCGGACGTGCTAACCACTACATATAAGTGTTAAAAACAATTCTATGGGAGTTTTTTTGCTGTGGTCATTATGTATATCAATTTGAATTTTTCTTTTTTCATCCATCATCTTAAACAATTGATCGTTGGTAAAACAAATTCCAAATGCACCATAAAAGTTATGTGCACACCTGGTTTTCACATCCAATTTTAAAACCTTTTGAAAACCCTTTTCTGTTTACATCTATAGCAGTTATTAACTCTTTTCCATCATGTCACATCACACTGTAATGTGTTTATTCAGACAATATAGTATTTTTGGTTGGGATCTTATTCATTCCCAGTTAGGGATTAAAATAAGCTTTTTTCAGCCTAACTTTGTGAAAAGATAAAGTACCTGTCAATACTGGAGCACATAAAAACATTCTATAAAATATTTCTATAAAGGTAAAAAAAAGTATACACAACATTTAAACGTTAAATTTCACTAAAAATAATAATAACTGGTATAATAATCAGTATGGGTGTCCAAATACCCGTGTGTGTGTTTATACAGTATAAAGTGTCCCAGATTTTTCACCCGGCTACATGTTAAGGGTTCCAAAATAAGCTGACTAACTTTGGAACACAACACTTTCACTTTTAATGGTTTTTCAACATGTTCTGGAAACTTTAAACTTTTCTGTAATGGAGAGACCGACTTCAAATGCCCTTACAGCTGTACACGTTAGGTAATACACACTGAAGTCCACTGAGTCAGGGGACATTTTGCTGACATGATCCAGGTGCTTTGGAACTTAAGAAAACAAAGTAGCAGTGGGTTCTGGGTCACAATTTAAGATGGTTTCATTTTTAATGTATAAAAAAACACACCAGCAAACAAATTATAAGCCTGCTGGTTAATTAGATTCTCAAGCTTAAACTTGTCTGGCATTTGTTTCTATATCCACAGTCATATGAGCGTTTGTTCACCAAGGAAATCTGGCTAAAGTAATAAAAAAAACAGAACTCTGGAGAATTTTGAAAGGAGTATGGATTTACTAGTTTAGGTCATGTGCAGATACATTAATGGCATATTAAAAATTTGACGTGATGCTGTTGAGTTATAGTGTATTTTCCACTACATTGTAAACCAATCAAGATTGGCAAAAATTATCATCCAAACAGCCCAAAACAAACTAGTTCTCCTATTGGGCTGTTTAGTTGCTTTTATGAAAAAAGCATGGAAAAGCTTAGCAACTCTATCTATCTAAGTCCATTCTACATCCAAATCAACATTATAGATTTCTAAGTTCTGAGTCTGGGTAAATTTCTGCTGCTCTTGGGTACACAGTGTAGCTTTCTTTATTATATAATTAAATGACTCATTATTTTCCACAGTTCTCATACAAAACGCATATTAAAGCTGAGCTCACACAAGGCTTTAGGGCAGAAATAAGGATAATTCTTATGTTGTACTGACTGTCATGCACTTTTTTAATATTATCCAAGCTTCATGACAGCTAAACAATGTAAGTAGACAAAATACTTAGCGAAAAATCCTCAAAATATAAGCTTGTTCACAATTTTCCTATAATATTTTAATACATACCAGTTATATTGACCTTTAAAAGAGGTTTTCGGAAATTTTCTGACAATGTTTTTCCAGAAGTCTGGACTTCCCTGTGTAAACTGCATTACATTAGTATGTTAATTAAGATGAGCTCAGACCGTAGGGTACATATTTTTAAGTAACATGTCCCTGCAAATAAATTGTCAACATGTTTTTTTTGTAATCTGTTTATCTAAAATAAATATTTCATATAAAGATTTATGATTTTTATTTATTTACAGTTATAGGCTTCTGGTTAAAGGATCAGCCTTGCAAACAGTACCAGTTCAATATCTGGACACACCCACCTCTTGCTCTACCTTACCATAAAGATGGACGTTGTGGTTCAACAATTACAGACTGTAGTCCATCTGTTTGTAAACAGACTACAGTACATACAGTCCCCTTCACTTCACATTGGTCCCCCTCACTTTGTTCCTTAATGGTCAGGACCCTGATAGTAGCTCCACAGCGCAGGTATTATTTGGTTCATTCATTATTCCTATCCCAGCAGTGTCAGTAAGGTGTTTAAATGCTAAACTACAGCTTCACTGCCACACAAAAACCAACATATCCCATAAGTGTCACCACAGAACTGACAATAAAAAATACACCACCCAAATTATACCCGTTCTGTGATGGTACTTACCAATTGAGAACAAAAAAAAAGAAAAACACATGTAGTACAGTCTGTAAATCTAAAACTACAAAGTCCATCTAGTATATGTTAAGAAGAGAAAATAGACCATGAAGCAAGAAGGCAGTGTGTCCAAACTTTTGACTGGTGGTGTATATAGATATACAATCTATCCCAATCAATAAATATTTTGCTTATAAAAGATATTACATTAATATTAATATTTCCCAGCTGTTTGTATATTAGCATTTACAGTATTATTAGGAATGTTTTTCTTGTAATATTTAAGCTGGTGTGTTTTAAACTAATAGATCCAACATGTGGAGTTTTCCACAAAGCATCGACAGGATTAGTGAGACTTTTCAAAAAATGAATAAAATGTGAAACAAACAGAGCTCTGTAATCAATGAGCAAGATATTCCGTGACCTCATGTTGTAAGTCTTGAAAAGTGTAAACTGATTGTGCAATTTCTGAGGTCCCTACAAGAGTTTTTTATGTGCACTGTACACTTCTGTTGGAGTGTCCTAAACCTAAACCGAAAACACACACTGCTGGCCAACCTTGACACACCACGGGCGGTTAATGGAGGCCAGATGTTGGAGTAACAGACATTCCTTTGACAATGGAAAGAAAGGCTACAGCCAACGACTACATACTACTGAACTAGCAATGTTAAAATACCAGCAGTGATTTCCAGCTGCATTTATTCACATATTTCCACATGTACTACACAACTAAACCTTATTCTGCATGCACTACAAATTCCTTTATTTATCTAGTATGGGCTCATATATCAAACACTTCAGTTTTCCATTCCTTCTCATTCTTGGTGTAGCGCCATCCAAACAACAGACCACTGTGGTCTTCTATGCATTTCTTCTTCTCCTTCTTTTTGATGTTTCAATTCATATTCATCTTACATTATCTTTTTAATTCACTCTAAACCTAAACTCTAAAAAATCATTTTGCCATGAATATTAATGTCCATTTCCTCCTTAGCAATTTTATAAAACGTGATCACTGTTTCCAATAATTTAAATTCATTTATACATTATAGTCCTAGCTTATTGCACAGAGTTGAACATGCACATCATCCACATCAACAGTTATGTAATGTTATGGTAAAGTTATGTTCCATTCTATAATGTTCTGTTATATTATGTTTAATCTTATATAAAGCTTAAATGTCTTCAGAGAAACTCACCCTTCATCATTGACTGCTGAAGTTGAGAACCGTTTGCAGTTGAATCAGAACGGCGTCTGTGCGCGCTTCACTTCATGACAGTTGCAGTGATAGCTCCAGGTTAGAAATCCCCCGCTGGACTTCTCCAAAAGCTCCCAAAAACACTGGTCTTGCAGTCCACAGAGGAGGATGGAAAGCTGAACAGTAAACAGAGTAAACTGCTGAGGAGCTCCAGCATGCAGGAGGTCTGCTTCTCCAAAAGAGCGAAAGCGAATCAGGAGGGTTTAGGTGAAGGATGGAGACTGGACGGAACCCAGGAATCAGTGAAAAAAAGCAGCAGGAAGCCGTGGAGGAGAGCAGAGCAGAGCAGAGCACAGAGTGGGAGGTGTGCAGCTTGTTTTTCACATTCAAAGTAGAACTGAACTCCGATTCATAAAATAACACAGAGAGAAAAGTAGAGAAGCATGGAGAGCCTAGCACATCTGGAGTTCTTATTCCCAGAAGTTTGAAAATGGCGCGCGCGCACACACACACACACACACACACACACACACACACACACACACACACACACACACACACACACTTTACAAATATGTGTATATATGTGTATACATGCCTTTACTAATAATTCATTCATTCATTCATTCATTATCTCCTGCTTAATCCTCTACTAGAGTCACGATGGGGTTCCCCATGACCACCCAGGGGAGAAAGTCTCTGTCGCTGGGCAGATACACCCAGGACAGGGTGCCAATCTATCGCTGGACTTACCTACTCACTCACACTTACAGACTATATGGGGAAATTTAGAGCAGCCAATTTATCTTGAATCCATGTTTTTGGATTGTGGTAGGAAACCGGAGAACCTAGAGGAAACCCCACTAACACGGGGAGAACATGGAATCTCCACCCATATTGGGATTCGAACCTGGAATCCCCAGCGCTGAGAAGTACATGCAAACCCTATACCACTGACCTTTTTTCTGTTCTTGTCCTTTCTGGTTGATGTTTTGGTGACTTTTGCATTTTGGCAGTTCTCTCAACATAGGGGTAGCATGAGGTGGTATCTACAACCCACACAAGTTGCTCAGGTAGAGCAGCTTACAGTACACCAGGAGACATGGAGGGGTCCATAGGAGCGAACATTCATCGCCTCATCAGGGTGGCTACAATGTTCTGAGCATGTTTCATTGAAGTCACTAATTGATATGCTTAACTGGCCAGTTAACGTTCATCAATTCCGTCTTCATTAAAGTTTTTGGGAAGCAAATTGGTGCTGCGGGATCGGACACATTCAGATGTCCTCTGTTGATGTGCAACTCGTACTAGAAAAAATAACCGGCTATGTTTTGTAAAAAAAATAATATTTGGTTGAAGTTATGTCGTTTGTAAAGTGTGATGTGGCATGGTGGCCTAGTGGTTAGCACGTTCGACTCTCAGCGCTGGGGATTCGAATCCCAATCTGGGTGGAGTTTCCTCATAGTGGTTAGCATGTGCCTTGGCTGTTCTTTAATTGCTCCCATATAGTGTGTGTGTCTGTGTGAGTGTGTGCCCAGTGATAGATTGGCACCCTGTTCTGTGTGCATCTGCCCAGCCCCCGAAGCTTTCTTTCCTGGATGGGCATTTGGAACAGCCCCGTGACCCTAGTAGAGGAATAAGCAGAAGATAACGAGATGAGATAAGAGGATACCCTAACAAGCAAGTCAGAGCTCAGCAATTTTTATAAGCATACACATGACAGGATCTTGGTTTTGAACTGACTATAAACATTTTGACCCTCTCACGCTTATAAAGCACTTTCAGCTTATGTTTCTTGTGGCATATCATGGTGAAATAATCACTGGTGCCAAAGATTATTTGTATAAATAGCTTTAGTGTAGTGACTTTTTTAAGAATCCACAGATAATTAACTGAATTGATTCGTCCATCTTTTCGTCTTCATGGGCCATTAGCTGTTCCACAACTTCAAGCCTAAATCTTTAAATTAATTGTATACTTTTTTCTTATTCAAGATCTCATTTTAAAATGCTTCATCATGGGTTCACGTTATAGCAAGACAAAGATTCAAAATATATACTGCTCTAAAAAATAAAGGGAACACTAAAAGAACACATCCTAGATCTAATTGAATAAAATATTTATTTAAAAGATATATTCAGTTGAAAATCTTTATTTAGTAGACAGTGGAATGCATTGAGAACAAAATAACATAAATTATCAAAATGTAAACTATTATCCCATGGAGGTCTGGAATTTACATTGTGTTGTTTAAGCGTTCCCTTTATTTTTTTGAGCAGTTTACTTCTAAAATACTGCCACTTGATTGTATGCATACAACATGCATAACAAATATTAGTTCTGATTTACACTAGCAATTTCCAAAGAAAAAGGTCAGGACATTGTGTAACTTTGCGTCGATAATTGCAATATGGGAAACTGCAACACAAAGAGCAAACCTTTTAAATTAAAGGGAGTTGGATTCTACAGTGTCTGACTACAACTTCTCAAAGAACCAGTGCACATTTTTTCTTTCTTTATGGTTAAGAAAAATGTTTGCTAAGTATGACAAAGCACATTTCATATGGTTATGCGTAAAAATATACAGCACTCAGCACAGGGCTTTTACCATTTTAAAACTAAGCACACACAATCTCAATCCCACAACAGCCCTTTTCTGTTTTAGACGTACATTTCTGAATGCTATTGTGGAATCTAAATATATAAACAAAAAAGTGAATAAAAGCATCTTAAGCATGAAAAACAAAACAACAAATCTATAAAGGGTGACAATTACTGGTCTGTTTGATAAGCCATAATACAAAAATAGTTTAAAAATTTAACTTTCTCCACTTTTTGCCAAATAACTGTTTCACCCAAAACGGATACCATATTAACTAATTCTCTTTCATTTTGCTGTGAATTATTAGCTTTGAGTTAATTAACTCAGGCTGTTATTTTTTTATAATTTTTTTTTTTTCTATTTCAGAATTCATGGATTTTAAAACTAACAATTGTCAACGTAAACCTGAAGTAAATGTGCTGCTATGGACACTAATCAACTATTGGGTTTACATATTAATGGTCTGGTTTAAATAATAAAACTTGTTCTACTTCACAAAGTTCACTTTAAAACTTGTTTTGTACTGATTTCGAAGTCTTGATATATTTATTAAAGGTCATCCTGTGTCTTTTTCATATCCTAAATAATCCACAAGATATGGCACTGCTGGCCCACTGCCAGCACCATCAAACTGCATGTACGAAAGAAATAGCTTTCATATGAAGACATTAATATGACCCACATGTCCCAAAACACATCTATTTCACGTCAGCCAGACATATGGTACTGCTACCTATGTAAGCCGTGAGTGTGGCCCACATATTAGAAAAAAGTCATATGGTCCACATGTTCCAAAACACATCTGGCTCACATCTGTTAAAGATTTGGCTCAGTCACCTACATGTGAGCCAGTTTCTGGGGACATGTGACTCTAATCTGGTGCATATGTGGCAGCAATATCCCACCCAAGAGTGGTCTGCTTAAGTGGCATTAATTCATGTGGTAAGTGAGCCAGATGAAATTGGGTGACATGAGTCAGGAATTGGACAGAATAATTTTGCTATCTGGGATTAATCCTCAGTAACGCATTTTAACTCACATGTTAAATTATTTTCGCCAAATGGTTCAAAATAATCAGTTCGACTTATGAACATGCATAGTGTGTCAACATTGAAATGCATTTAAACTCCTATATAAACTGAAACATTCATTTAATATAAAAACAGATGGTAATGTTTTTAAAAAATAATTATAAAGCTACAAATGTTTGATTAAAAGCAAAAAAGCTATTAGCCAATTTGCATCCAAGCTGCACACTGATTTTATGCCATTGATGTACTATGTAGATGAAACCGATCTATAAATTCAATCTTTAAATTATGCCAAATACAGACTCTAGGATTAAAAATCAGAATCAGAACAATTGCAGAATACTTGCAGTTATCACAGATGTTCTAATTGCCATGTTATACAGAAGAAGATTAAAGTCCAAAGTACTACTATTAGTAAAAAATAAAATTAAACTACAAAATAATAAAATAAAAGTGGCAGTCACAAAAAAAAATAATGTATAGTACTGCTTTGTTATGTAAAGTACAGATTATTGCACCAATATAGTAATGCACATTTGAATCATACTGCTAATATTAATTCACCATAAAAAAAATTTAAAAAATCAAGGTTAAAAAAACAAATGCTAAAATTATAACCAAAACAACAGAAAAAAAATGTTTAAAAAATTGTAATATTAGACAACATCTTTGTTTCAAAAATTCATTTTATAGACTGGCCAATTGAACTGCAATCACAGTAGCTATTTGGCTGCTGTGTGTCTTTTAGCTGTGGCTGAGGCTTTCTCTCTCGTTCATCTATCAAGCCTTCACTTCTTTTCTCTTGAAAATGAGTAGACAGACAAGGGTCGACACAGACAAATCACAAGTGAATTCCATTACCAGGTCTGCTTTTCGGGTGCTGCCTTTTATTCACAGCTCATCACTTGATCACAATCCCTGTAAGTCTTCCCAGCAACAGCTTCTGTAGGAGGTGAAGTGGAATGCATGATTTGGCTAGGCGTGATGGTCCCTCCTGACTACAACACCGGTCTGCAAAATGAGAAACATAAGAGGAATCCATGAGTGGATTTGAACAGCGTACATGCAACATGACCCAAACTACTGGTATGGTTCTGGTATACCTCCTTTATTGAGCTTGGTCAGAGAACTGCCGTCTGCTTAATCTGTATTTGGAAACACTCTGCCAACCTACTACCCCTCACTTTTAGGCTTGATGCTCACTGGGTTAAAAACCATGTAGGGAAACCCAAACCTTCCCCAACAAACCCTCTCCTTGCCAGTCTTTTATCATTGGGTCTGCACCCTTCCATGTGACCGGTTTAAAATAATGTAATCCCTGCAGGTAGATACTGTAACAGGTGGGTAAAAGACAACTGCAGGCAAGTACACTTCTTCCACTGGTACAGAAAAATCAGTGGTGAGAAAAAAACGATCCTTTTCTTGCCAATTGTTGAGACAAATCATATGATGTGTTTTCCTCTCCTGCCTTGTGACTTTATTCTCATCATCCTTTTTCCAATAAAACTCTTATGCCTCATTGCACATTCCAAAGCATTTAAAATAGACTGTTGTTACTCACTATAATAACAGTAGTTCACTCCTTAGCCCTCCTGTTTTATGTAGGACCTTGTATCAGGAGAATGTTATTCCGTTCCAGTGTATACTGTTCACCACTTCATATTGTTGGAATGACAAATAAAACCCCTTGAACTTGAAATATAAGTTACGTCTTCTGTCAAATACAGTGTATCACATAAATGAGTACACCCCTAACATTTCTGCACGTATGCAAGTATATTTTCTAATGGGACAACAATGACATAGTTACACTAACACAATGAAAAGTAGTCTGTGAGCAGCTTATATAACAGTGTACATATATTCTTCCCTCAAAATTACTCAATACACAGCCATTAACGTCTAAACCACCAGCAACAAAAGTGAGTACACCCTTAAAAGACTACACCCCTAAATTTTTCATTTTCCCTCCAAAATGTTATGTGACTTGTTAGTGTTACTAGGGCTCAGGTTTGCATAGGGAGCCGGTGACTTCAATTTTGTAGTACAGCTCTCACACTCTCATCCACCCAGAACAGACCTCGATTTGGTCGTTTAAAGAAGCTGAGTGGACGTGGTCTGCGTCACATCTAAATGCTGCCTTTGAAAGACACGCACAGGAGTGCGGTCAGCTGTAGATATTGAAGTCGGGGGTCAACCTGTCAGAGCTCAGACCATACGCAGACCATACGCTGCACACTACATCAAATTGGTTTGCATGGTTGTCACCCCGGAAGAAGCCTCTTCTGAAGTCTGTACACAATGTTCACAAACAGTTTGCTGAAGACATGTCAATGAAGGACATGGATTAGTAGAAAAATGTCCTATGGTGTGGTGACTAAGATTCATTTGTTTGGTTCCGATGATCTCAAGCACATATGGTGGCAATCAGGTGAGGATTACAAAAATAGGAGTGTCATGCCTACAGTCAAGAATGGTGGTGGGAATGCCATGGTCTGGGGATGCATAAGTGCAGCAGGTGTTGTAAGTTACATTTTATTAAGGGACACGTGAACTCCAATATCTACTGTGAAATACCGAAGCAGAGCATGATCCCCTCCCTTCGAAAACTGGGACGCAGGGCAGTGTCTCAGCATAATAATGACCTCAAACGAACCTCTAAGACGACCAGTGCTTTTTTGAAGAGGTTGAGGGTAAAGGTGATAGACTTGGCCAAGCTAACCCAATAGAACATGTTTGGTGCATCCTCAAGCAGAAGGTGGAGGAGCGCAAAGTCTCGAATATCCGCCAGCTCTGTGATGTCATCATGGAGGAGTGAAACATTTCAGTGGCAACCTGTGAAGCTTTGGTAAACTCCATGTCCAGGAAAGTTAAGGCAGTTATGAAAAATAATGGTGGCCACACAAAATATGGACACTTTCACTAAGGGGTGTACTCAATTTTGTTGCCGGTGTTTTAGACAGCGATAGCTGTATATTAAGATATTTTAAGGGAAGAATGCATTTACACTGTTATATAAGCTGCACACAGACTACTATTCATTGTATCAAAGTGGCATTTTGTCAGTGTTGTCCCATGAAAAGATATACTTAAATAACTGCAGAAATGTGAGGGTGGTAGCAAGCAGGAGCAGGATTTAAAACAAGCAAAACAAGATAATTATCTTTCATATAAAAAATCCAGGTTGATCTTAAAAGAAGCAAAGGTCAATACAAATATAACTGGAAGTGGATGCGTGTCAGAATTCTTGGCCGAGAGTTCCCCCTGGTGACACAAAAAAAATTGTATACTGTGCTCAATGACTTACTGGACAAAATTTTATTGTAAATGTTATCTAAATTAAAGAAATACACTTTCGGTGACCCAGTTGAACAATTTAGGCATTTATTTTAGCAAACTATTTGTATAATTGTACACATTGCATTGTAGAAAGGTTAGATTTTTGTCTCAGATGAACAAGCTACATCCTCTTACTAATCTTTAGGTTTCTTCATGAACCTCTTCTTCAGCAATTTAATCATTTCTTTTGATTTTGTATAAATAGTTGAGTGCAATGGTTAATGTTTACAACTGCTAATGCTTCCAGATGTTTCTGTTGCTAAGTGGTACTTTGCTCTGGGGCCTCGGTTGTTCCTAACATTTTTACAGCTAAAAAATCCTGGACCATATTTCTTACATAATTGGATAACAGCTTCAGTGGGCTATTTTTTAAAACTTTTTTAACAATTACATAAAACTGCTAATATGTTTTAAGTTTAAGATATTAATTGAAGCATCCAAACCTTTCTGACGCATAAGGTACATGAGGTGAGTTAAAGGGCATGTTTTTGCAGGTGATTAGCACTAAGGCTTTAAATGCCTTAATTGGATCATTATATAAATAGACCTTTTAAGTTTAACATCACCACCACTCTCATGAAGTAAACAGTTTTACAAAAACACAGTGAAGAAGAAGCAACCAAACATTACTGGTGAGTTTGTATGATGCGTCTGCCATTATTTTCTATTTCATAGCCTATAAACTTGCTGTTTTTTTTTTTTTTTTTTTTTTTTTTTTAGAATATCTAATTACCACAAATATATACTGATATAAAATGATGATAATATTTTATCATATACACATTTGAATGCATGCCAATTAGTGTGTCTGGGGGTGAAATCTTTACTAACTTAATGTTTAATACTTATTTTTTATTTACTTATTTTTTTTTTAATTAAAAAAAATGTGAAAATATATTTAAATATGCATTATTGGTTATTTTGTCTAATTACAGAGTCGAAATAGGCCAAATTAAAAAATCTCAAATACATTACAGGTCGCTGTATCAGATACAAGACTTTATCAGCATTTAAAATCTTAGTTTAGAACGTCCTTACACCTAGTACTTTGGGTTTTCTGATTTCTGAATAATTAATCATGCTTATATAATAAGTCCGGACTATATTTAACATCTCCTGGTGTTCAAATTTATAAAAATCGATTATCCTCACAACATCAGTAGTGTTTGCATCACTTGTATATTAATAATGTTAGGTTGCACAATGTGACCTAGCTGTTATTTGGAGCACAATGCAATCGAATTAACTTTGGCATAATTAATTTGTCTATTGACAAATGAACAACAGATGCTCATTTGAGTAACCTCACCTCAGTAGTTTCTAGACATTCATAATAAAAAACCCTGATTTGACATTTATATGACAGGAATATACTATGTTTCAACTATTCATTGACCAATTTTCCAAACATATCCCTGCATACCATATTTCAATAAATAATGGGAGTTATTTCAGAAATGAAAAAAGTATTTTTTTTTTTTGTTTTTTCTTTTTTCAGATTTTCCTACGTTTAAGTGAAATTTGAGAGGAAGATGAGGATACTTTTGTTTTCTCTGACTTTATTAGCATTACTAAAGTCTTTTCAATCATTTAATGGTCCAGTTCCAAACAGTGTATCTGTGGAAACTCTGAAACGTGAGTCCATCATTGCATCTTCCCGAGTGTTCAAAGCGTTGTAGTTTGCAATAAACAGTGCATTCTTGCTAATACGTACGCCTCACTGCAGAAATAATTATTAATAATACTTGTTATAAGAACATGCCATAAGGCTTTTTAACTCAAAGTAACATAATGCATTATAAATTATATATTTCAACGGTTCATCAACTTATAAACATCCAAAGAATTTATATTATAATGCATTATGTTATAAAGCTTTATGTCAAACAGATTATGACTATGATTATGAACAATTTTTTGTACATTAATAAAGGCTTATGGTACATAATATAAAGCGTTATGAATACTTTATAATGCTTTACGAATGCACTTATTATGCATTATAAATACCAGCTTTATAGAAAGTGTTATTGGTAAAGTATTGTGTTACGTTTGATGCATTAACTCTATGAAAATGACAATATTAGCACAAAGTTACTTAAAAATGACCATTAATGTTTTTTACAGACTGTATGTCACATTAAATAATTATTTAAGTAACAATGTCTTTAAATGATAATGATAATGCATTATGCAACTTTGTGTTATAACGCCTATATGTCATATTGATCTAAAAATCCATGACCATAGTAATAAACATGTGTACATTGACAGAGGCTCGTAACATTGAAAAATGTTATGACCACTTCCTAAGACTTTATGAATGCACCTATAATTCATTATAAACACTGGATTAAAAAAAAAGTTACCCCAGTCATTTTCTCTTGGTGGGTTGGTGTGTTTAATACAGGACTCTCCCTGGAAGGAGAAAAGCTAGTGGATGAAGAAGTGAGGAATGCTTTGTACGGCATTAAGCAGATGAAGGAGGTGTTGGCCAAGAATGAAGTAAAACATGATCACTTAATGAAGTCTCTTTATAATAGCAGTGACAAGAAGAAGGTAAGCTTGTTTGATTTAGAAGCTTGAAAAATTATATTCAGAAAAAAAAAAACATAAGTCTGGAGTATGAATTTGTAAATTAAGCAACTTACTATCCAACAAACCAACCAACCAGTAGCCAACGTGCCTGTGCATAATTGCTGATACTTGAAATAAATTATATGTTAACCTATCAATTTATTTTTCTATAGGAAGTAGCAGAGGTGTTTGAAAACGTGGCTAAGAAGTTAAGTGAGGCTGAGCAGGATTGTGAGGAGACAGTGAGGTCCTCATGGGAAGAGTGTCGACCATGTCTGGAGGCCGCATGCAAAAGCTTTTATATCAACACCTGCCGTCGTGGATTTGGCACTTTTACCAATAAGGTACAACACTTGAATAGTTCCGTTCCTTTCTAACAGGTAGGACCTTT
>JAOUQT010159949.1:0-18471 GCA_025769995.1 Xyliphius kryptos
GATTGTGTAAGTTGATATCTGTACATGTATCGAAGCCATTTGCTGAGGAGAGACTTCTGAGACAGTATAACAATATTATCTGTACATGTGTAGGAGCCCCTGACGAATTAAATGAGTTTGCATGCTTAAAGAACTACACCTCTAAAACAAGCTATTTTCTGAGCTTTAAGCATTGGGTAGAATACAAATATAAGGTCATCTTTTTATGAGTGACACCTTTGGAGACGTATTATAATCATTTAAACATGTAAATATCCTTTTACCGTTTCCCAACGTTTTCCCAACCTTTTGGCATTGGGACTCGGAGGAGATCTCAATTAATATTACTACAATTAATATTAATATTCAAAAACTCCTACACTGGGATGACCATCATTTTATTTGAATGTCAGTTAGCAACCGCAGGATAACATCAAGTGACTTACAAAGGGAATGGCAAATGGCAGCTGGGGTGAAGTGCACAGTTTGTAACAGGCTCCTAGAGGCAGGGCTCAAGTCATGTAAAGCTAGAAAAACTCCTTTCACCAATGAGAGGCAAAGGAGAGCTAGGTTTAAAATTGCAAAAGACCATAAGGATTCGACCATAAAGGACTAAATTAGACAGAGAACTGGAGAGGCGTACAAGCCACAGTGTTTTGCACCCACTGTAAAATTTGGTGAAGGATTAGTAATGGGGATGCTTCAGCAAGGCTGGAAATGGGCAGGTTCATTATTGCAAAGGATGTATGAATCAAGCCACATACAAGGTTATTCTGGAAAAGCACTTGCTTCCTTCTGCTCTGGCAATGTTCCCCAAATCTAAGGACTGTTTTTCCAGCAAGACAATGCTCCATGCCACACAGCCAGGTCAACTGATGGGTGAATGAAGGACCACCAGATCAAGACCCTGACATGGCCAGCCCAATCTCCAGATCTGAACCTCATTTAAAAAAAAAAACAAAAAAAAACTCTGGAAAGTAATAAAATCACAAGCCATCAAACAAAGCTGAGCTGCTTGAATTTTTGAACCCGGAGTGGCATAAGGTCACCGAAAAGCAATATGTAAGAGTGGTGGAAAGCATGCCAAAATGTTTTCTTTGAATTATTTAAGGTCTGAAAATACAGCATCTTTTTAATATTTTTTGACCATTTCTCATTTCCTGCAAATAAAAAGACAAACCTTTGCATAAAGTTCCTGAAACATGACAGTAGTTTATAGAATAAAAGAACAATGTTAATTTTACTCAAACATATACCTTTAAAGAGAAATATCTGAGAAAATATAAGTTTGCAATGGTCTCCTAATTTTTTCCAGAGCTGTATAAAGCAGTTAATGACAACTTGAAGCAATTATGTAAGAGTAGCTGGTGTAAGTTACAAAATATGTATGTTAAGGTGGATTTAAATGTGTGAGATATATTCAGTAGTTTCATATAGTGGAAAAAATAAGTGCTTGGGACAAGTTTCCCACCTACAAAAAAATTCAGTGGTCTGTAATTTTTATTTTAGGTAAACTTCAGTGTTAAAAACCAAATTAAAAAAATACAGAAAATCACATTGATGTATGAATTTAATGTATATTTTTAATTAGCAAAAGTTCAACTTATATATCTAGATGACACAGTTTAGACCAATTTTGTATCATTCCACCAGATTTTGTGCATTTTAAATACACAAATTAAACCTTTACTTTAGGATAGTTGGACAGTTTGAATCACTAAAATTGAGATGATATTGATGATATTTTCAAATTAGCAATGAGGTATTAAACACTAAAATCTGAAGAGCCGTGAGGTATGAGGTGAAGAGATGGCTTCATATGCTCTGTCAGGCAAATCAACACACACATCACAGATCCACAGCTGGTCATCAAAAGTGTCATCTTTTTTGACTCCTTTGCCTATATACCTAACTTCTGTTGGACTGCGGGATTGAGACATGTCGGTCATTAAGGGAACCATGGTATTTGGTGCACTGCATAATTATGTCTGCATTCTGTTGCCTTTAAACTGACAGTAATATAGCCAATACTACAGTATATTGTAAATGGCTTTAGTTTGTGTTTCTTGTGTTTCAGTGTTGTCCCTAATCATGGTAACTTATATCATCTGATGTTCTATTGCAAATGATTGCAAATATTTAGCATAATTAAATGTAAATGTTTTGAAGTCTATTGACAAACTATGAAGTTAAGTCTTCCAAACTTGGTATTTGCTGGGAAGTGATTGATTATACCTCCATTCCATAAGATAATGACCCTGACATGGATTCAAAATCAAGGGAGGGCGGAAGAGAGGATAACAGGTTCCAACCACTGACCTCTTTGAAACAGTAAGAGCTAGAGATCCATGGCATGCTGTGAGGTGGCAGTTCATTGACTTTTCCCTTCAGAGCAAAAGGTCAAGGGATTTGGTGGCTCTAGGTGATCTTTAATATGTTAATTAATTTAAATCTTACTTCATCATCCAGGATATTTAACAGCTGGTCAGTATTGAGTTTTTAAAAATCATTGCAAATGAGAGGCGCGATAAGAAGATCACATCATATGCAGCATGTGTTTCACTGAAGGTTATGAGGATGATCACATTGTTTGAAATTCATCAAAGTCATCAGTCATTATGAATGCATTGCAAACAAGTGACTATTAAATGAATGGTCAATCAAAGCTTTATCTGTTGACACAATTCATTTATAATTAAAACTCTTTCAGTTTTTATTAGGCACCAAGTATAAAGATGATTTAAGTCACACAAAGTGTTTCCAACAAGTCCTTGAAATTAATTTTAATGGTTTTACCACTTATTGTTCAATATTATAAAAAAAAAAAAAACATTACCTCATTTATTGGTATATAATGTATATGCTAAAAAATACAAATTAGAATATCAATAAAATCAGTTTGCAGCACAGTGACTTAGCATGTTCACCTCTCCCTGTGTACGTGTGGGTTTTCACCAGGTTCTCTGGTTACTTCTCACAGTCCAAAAACATGCATTCAATGTGAATCGACTGTGTGAGAGTGTGTGCTTCAAAAGAATGAGGACAACGCTGTTTTTCAGAGTTGATGTAAACAGCTCCATGTCAACAAACTGTTCTGTCCCACTCAGATTGCATCACATTGTTTACTGAAGTGGAGCTGTTTTGAACTACGGATAACAACTTTTATCAATGTTTATACATTATAGCCTGGAATAATTTTCAAATGTTTATGATTTGTATGGCCATTACTGTTACCAATTCCTTTGCTTTGTCTCTGAAAATAATAAATGTTTGCCTCAGTTCACCTTTTTGCTGAAGAGTATTAGCCATATGATAGTAAGAATAGCAGATCTTTCTTACTTTATTGTCATTTACTTGGATATCCTTTAGTATTTATCATGTCTCAGATACAAAGCAAACCCACACATGAGAAAATCTATTCTCAAATACAATAAACCAGTACTTAGACATCCATTTACGCCACACTACACTTCTCACCATAACAGTCTATCTTGTACAATACAGAAGGGAATAGCATGATCTGGCTGTAAGCATTATTGCCAGCTAGGGCTTCATCGACACATCTTTGGAAGTGACAACACTCATCCTCACCTAGTGTTCCTCATGAGAGCAGGCTGCATGCAAATCAGGATGAACTTGTGGGAAACCAAATTGGATCGAATGTAATTCAGTACATGCAAGAGAATAAATCAATAAGCTTGACAAATGGCTTTCAGACAAAAGTGCCAGACTTGTTCGGTGGGTTTTGCACAGTCTAGGTAGAGCACTCCTGCTTGCTAGTGCTAATCAGAAAGTGTAACATTCCCAAATTCCACCTCAATGTGATTTACAATGAATAAAGAACAGCTTTTAGATGCACTTCCTTGATTTTCACGCTGTGTGCTGACTTGCCACATCTGACAACTGATTAAGCATACTAGCTTCAATTGCAGAAAGCATGGTACAAACATACCTGCAAGTACTAGCACAAACTGAATACAGCATATGAATAAAATAAGAAGGACATTGGCACTGTTGTTTAAATGCTAGCACACCACTGGGAGGGAATGTATAACTTTCAAGCTTACATTCACTACACACAAAAATGTGTAATGTAGGGGTGCTGGATTTAAGATCTCTTACTGCTTCTGCAGCAGAGACATCTACTGACACTACCCTGCACTTGTGAATAGACTAGAGTGCACAGTTTATTTTTGCTCTGTGAGAAAGTATAAGAGTGAAAAATACATAATCAGAGTAAGCGCACATTCCCTCTATTTAAGCCTATCCCAGCATTCATATGATGAAAAAACAACAACTAAAAAAAAAAAACACTTTGGTTGCCTGTTTACTGCACTGCACACACACCATTTACACCTTTGGTTCACCTTCTAGGATGGTTTTACTTTAAAAGCAATCAAGAGCAATAGAACCAAGAGCAATTCATACACGAGAGTGTAATAATAAAAAAAAAAAATGTTGATATGATACCGATATTATCTGATGAACATTGGATTGTGCCAAGATTAACAAATTAATTTGCTTGGCATTTTTTTGTAAAAATGAATGAATAAACATGTAATTTGCTGTGATAAGAAGGTCTGTTATTAAAGTGTTTTATTTTTTCCTTATCAAAGTTCTGCACAAAGTGTAATTCCAGACTCCATACTTCTGAATACTCAGTAGCGTAGAGCAAGCAGGCAAAAATGCACTTTTGCAAGATTAGCGCTCAGCTATTCTAAATAAAATTTGTTTACTGGCAATTTGTTTCAATCCTATAGCAAATTTGATTTATTCATGTAAGTAAATACTGACTTATACTGTTCAAACAAAAGGACTTAAACTGTTAAAAACAAAAGGAAGAATTTTCTTATAATGTTACTTCAGACTGGACTTGACTGGTTTCCATGACAAATTTTCCGTTCAGCTCATTACAAATTCGAGTCAAAATGGAGCCGAAACTAAGATTTTTTTTTTTTCCCGGGACTGAGACCAAACCAAAGTACTACAACACTAGTTTGCACCTCTAAAATAAATAAATTAATTCACTCATTTCCTTTACTCATAAACCTCTTGAGGGGGGGTTCCCCATGCCCATCCAGGGGAAAACATTTTAGGCACTGGGCAGATACACCCAGGAGAGGTCACCAATCTATCGCTGGGCACACTAAAAAACATTATAAATTCTGTCCCCAAAAAAAGTACTTTCTGGTATGGACTCCATAAGTGTAATTGGTTTAGATTACTATTTTATAACAGTGGCAGATATACCCATTAAAAGAACAATGCACTTTATATATTGTGAAAACACAAATCTGGTCTGTACTGGGTTGCTTCTATTCCCTGGTGAAAAAGTCTCCACCTTAATTGGTATTGAATAATTCATACTCTGACTATAAAAATACATTACTGCTTCATATGCTTCTATGTTGTGTAGACATTTTGACCTTGGTAACCATGTGCTTTTTGTATCTAAAGAAGCTCTGTAGTTTTCAATCTGTGTTGCGTTATTGATTCATTGTGCTTTTAGATTCTTTGGTCTTCTGATTTGCTTTGTAAGCTAATACATTTACAGTAAGACCATGACTGTGATTTTTACCCAGAATGGGCTGTGTTTTTTTGACCTTGTGCACAAATAATCATTTAATTCAAACTCCATATGCTAACCTAATTTTACCTTATACAACTAAGCCATTTCCAAATAAAATATATTTCTGAGGATCTTGACAAAAATCAACAAACTATTGTTGCACATTGTATGAGTTAGATGGGTATTAGGTAATAATGGCATATTCAAACTTCTCTAGGCAAGTGGGAAAAATCCTTTGTGTAAGCAAATGCACTAATACTAAAATCTCCCCTTTTTCAGTGGTTTCCAGCATAGTGCCATGTTTGCTGTCTGTTATCCATCTTGCTGGTGCAGATGGCTATATCAGGAGAGCTGCAAATTTCTCTCCCGCCAAGACTGGCAGACTGGAGCAGAAGCTATTAGGACACATTAGTGTTAGCGCTGTAGCCACCCTGCCTCAGCCTCCCACCAATAAGAACCTTTCCACTCTTTTTGTCTTTCTAATAGACAGCTTTACTCTCCCTAGAGCTCCAACCCAGGTGCTTGAGGGACATGAAGCGTGTTCCCACAATTTAGAGACCTAGATGCAGAAATACAATCTCAGTACTTTTCTTTTATCAGGATTATCATTTCTTTTGTCTGATCTTGTTACCTCCCACTTGGGGAGAGTGATGGTTTATGGGCAACGCAGCAGGGTAAATTCGAAAAACACTGTCTGTCCCAGGTTGTCCAATTTGTAATGGCTAACAAATACAATTTATAATATAATGTTATGATGGTTTTATTTCCCAGCTTTGGGACAAGAATGTGAAAAAGAATAGCAAGAATAATATACACAAATGCACAGGCAGTGATAATTTGGCCATTATAATGGTATGAGGATGATTGAGCAGGCTTGATTTCCACAGAAAGAAAATTACACGATGTTGGTGCCATGATGGTGGTTAACAAATGTGATAAAACATAAAAAGCAAAATCACACTTACACAAACCAAAAATATCATCACCCCATGTGGATGTTTGCTTATTAACAACAACATGGTGTGGTTTGGCAGGCCCGTCAAAGTGATCTACAGTTCATTTGTGAGAACGTCTAAACCAACGATCAGGCAAAGTTTACCACTAAAGGCCACTGGCTATTCAATAACAAAGAAAAATCTAAATCTGCAAACAGGTATAAGAATAAAAAAGGATATAGCCTCTATAATGGCTTTTTTTTTAGTAAATTGATTATTCAAATAAATTTATTGGATTTAGTGGCTTTATAGGGGTTTAGATACTTGAGTATCAGCAAGAAGCTTGAAGGTTTAAGCCCAAACTGTCACAACTGGGTCCTCGAGCAGATGCTTTAAACGTGTTGAAAAACTTGTATCTCATCTCAATCCCACACTACACTGTGTTCCCAATTATTATGCAAATAATATTTTCTCAGATTTTCCAAAATGCCCGATATGAATTGCGGTCACTGTAATTTTCCGGTCACCAACTATTTGAGTACAATTGAAAGGTTTTTGAACAAATTGCCAATGATAACAGTATATCTTTTTTAAAAATAAAACACTCAAACTCCACATACATTATACCTTGTATCTTTACCCTTTCAGGAATCCTAAAGGGGCTGATCTTTCTCCCCATGCAAGATTATCTTCATAATGTATGTGGAGATTCTCAAACAGCACTTCCTGCCATGGTTCCTGCCATTGAGAACCTCTGGAGCATCATCAAAAGGAATGTCTATGATGGCGGGGAGAAGTTCACATCTAAGCAAACAGCTCTGGGAGGGTATTCTGTCCTCATGCAAAACAACTGAAACAAATACCATCCAAAACCTGACAAATGCAATGGACGAGAGAGTACAGAAGCTCCTTTTGAACAAGGTGTCCTATGTGCAAATGTAACATCACCTAGAATAGGTAAAAGTTTGATTTCAGTTTGAAATAACCTGCTAATGCTTATAATATTACAAATGAAAAAAAAAAAAAACATTTTTTTTGTTCTTTATAAAAATTAAAAGGTTGAAAACTGTGCATAATAATTTGGAACATGTATTTTGAGTGTTTTATTTTTAAAACAATATGCTGTAATCATTGGCAGTGTCAGGTCCAGGTGATGCCACGGTCAAAAAGGACAAAGTCCCAGGCTGTAGGTGATGGAAAAATGGTCTTTTATTGCAGAGAGATACCGGGTGGGAACAGACAACACACAACACAACCCAATGTAACAATAATCAATGTTCCAACATCACACAAGGGGAAGTGCAGGGTTTAAATACACATACAAGGGCCTTCACACGACAAGACACAGCTGAAACAAATTTACTAAATGAGTCCCATACTCGCATGCTCCAGCAGGGGGTGCCGAACCGGAAAAACGGATATTACCGGCATTACCCCCAGAGACCAGAAGAGGGTGCTGTTCTGACAGGCAGTTTGTTGAAAAAACTTTTGATTGTACTCTAATAGTTGATGCCTGGAAATTACAATGACTGCAATTCATTTAGGTCATTTTGTAAAATAATATGAGAAAATATTATTTGCATAATAATTTGGAACACAGTGTAGGTACTAGGGTCATGAGGCAGATACATACAGGACAAGTCACCGAACAATCACTGGGCACATATTTTTTCACGTAGACACAGATGCGCAAGCATGATGGGTGGACAAAGAAAAAATGTAGATCACTGACACAGTTCACGGAGGTGAGAGCCACTAAAAACTCTGTTTTATACAATATAAGCTTTAAGCTGATGTCCTCTAACGGCTCAAAGGGGGGCACTCAGAGAGTCTCAAGCACCAGTGATCGGTTCCATTTCAGGACGTTCCGTTTTACAATAGGCAAAGCCCGCCGTCACTTTTTATGAACTTGTATACAGGGGTGGCGCCACACAGATGCATAGGCGAAACTAAAATGACATGTTGATACTGTATGTAGATCTTAATGGTAAAGAATGACTTTCCCTTATCCATATCCTTCAGAAGGAATGAGATAATATTAGGCACAGAGCTGTAATCAACTTCTCAGGCTTTATCAGAACACCACCTTTAAAACACTAACCACTTCTGGAATACAGTGTTCTAGCTTCCTGAATACAGTAGTAGCGATAATGCGAGGAGGTAATCGAAGCGCGCTGAGATTCGACCTCTCAAGGGCCAGCCCAGAGTGCCACTTGATCTGGGTGAGGGTGGACATTCTCCCTGTTTGCTTCTGACAAATCTGCGTGAATTGAGAGGGCTCATGGCTGTACGCGGAGAAAAGACGTGAGTATTAGTATTAGTGACTGCCCCACCTCCCTAACTCTGCCCAGAGTGCGGAGGATCAGACGCGGAGAGGACACGTATAGTAGCCAGGGGTGAGCGAGAGCATCGACCCTGAGTGGTGTGCTGTCGTCTTGTATTAGGAAATACATAGGACATTGGGTGTTAACTCATGAGGCAAAGAGGTCTAAGGTGGCTTGGCCGAATCACTGACACAGCATTTCCACTACGTGGGAGTGGAGACACCATGCACCGTATAGTGGGTTCTTCCACAACAACAGGTCCGTACTAGTGTTGAGCCGGCTTGGGATGTGTGTCGCTCGTAATGACTGTAAACGCCGATCGCACTACAGCAGCAGTCTGTGGGCTAATCGGTGCAAGTGGGTGGACGCATCCGGTCGATTTATGTATGCCACTGCAGAAGTGTTGTCACAGTGGACTAACATGTGGCGCCCGTGGAGGTGAGGGAGGAAATATCTGAGGTTCAGCCACATGGCTGATAGCTCTAGACAATTTAGGTGAGTGGTGTACAACCTGTTTGGACATGTCCTGTTCACAGCCTCAAGGGTGGCACCCCAGCCTGAGATGGAAGCATCTGACATCACAACTTTCCTTGTGCACACGCACCCAATCGGGCAACCGCGGCAATAAAATTCCCTCTCCAATTATGCACATACGGGTTATTGCAACCGGGCAAAGGAGATTGCATCGTGCTTGCAGACGTAGTGATAACACCCATCTCAGGCATGTTCTCATTCGAAGCAAACCCAGGGGGAGAACCTGAATGGTGGAAGCCATAAGCCCCTGCAGCCTCAGACATGTGCAAAAGTAAACCAATGCCCCCTCTTTTCTGAAGAGAGCTAGGACATTTTCAAGAGACTGCCAACACTTCGCCAATAGGCATGTGCGCATGTGGCTAAGTCCAGGTCCAACCCGAGAAATGTGACATTTCAAGATAAGAGCAGACTGTTCTTGGCTAAGACTCTGAAGCCAAGCAATGCAAGATGAGACAGCAAGGTATGTGTTGCCTGCTAGTCTTAGCCTTCTCTGCACATAGACAGAACACCCATGGGCTTAGCAAGAGCCCGAAGGGAATAAATGTGTCCTCGTAACACATACTGCCATGTGCAAAATTAAGAAACTTTCTGTGTGGGGGTAGATGCTTAATTTTTAAGATCGACTGATGTAAACCAATCGTTCTGACGAGAGTGAAAGAATGAGAGAAGAGAGTGGGAGTGAAAGAGAGTGAGAGAAGAGGGTGTGTTGATGGTCAGCATGTAGAAGTTGTAATTCCATAAGTGTTTGTTCAGAACTCTTAAGTCCGAAATCAGACAAAGGGCACCGTTCTGTTTTGGGACTTTGAAGTACTTTAAGTAATTACCCAAGTGACTTTAATCTGGCAGAACAATTTGGATTACCCCTTTGAGTAAAAAGGATGTGATATACAACCACTGCTAAAGGATAGAAAGATCTTCCCAACACCATCCATAAGGCTGACATCTTCAAAAAACGTCTCAAAACACATCTCTTCCACAAACACTTGTTTTTTTCCTTAACTACTGATTTGTGTTATTTGATTTTTAAGTCGCTTTGGATAAAAGTGTCTGCTAAATGACTGAATGTAAATGCAAATGACAAACGCAACAGCTTACCTGAGCAATTTTCTTTCGGCTCCACACCCAGCGGGGTCTAACGAGTTTGTGTCCCCCTGTGAACAGTTAAGTGAAGCTTAGTCAGAATTCATAGGAGAGCTGTGAACGGATGCAAGGCTACGGAAGTGGATAATAACTGAAATAAGGCACGCCCACTGGGGTTTTATATAAACACTGAGGATGGCAGGGCAGCCTCCCATCAGTTGGCTCGTGCTCTGTCTGTCAAACCAGACTTGGTGCAATTGGATGCATCCATAAGGTTGGTACCGGCTGTTCCTCCCCATAGGTCGATCTTGAGAGAATGAAAAAGAACCGACACAGACGCAGATAGAACATGGAAACTTTACACAGATTGGAATTTATACCTGGATTCCCAGAGATAAAAGACGAACATGCTTACCACTGAATCATCACTTAAAACTAAGCTTTGTGTGTATATTTTTTATTAAAAAAGGACTTAATAAACCTTTATGGAAACTAATTTATATTCTATGTCAAAAGAAATGCCTGCTACATGATTTCTGTTCTGAACTTTTCTGTAAAAACATTGGATACACTTGTTAAAGGCAATAGGGTGCATGGCTCATCTCAATTAGATGTTCAATCAAGAAGAAAGAACTATTATCGCTAGGCTACACCTGTGAGGCCTATTGCTCTGATGTTGCAGCTCTCACAGCTGCAACAAATGAAGTTTCACACCAACCATAAAGGGGTTGCACCTCATTTATTCTCACTCCTTGAGAAAGCTGAGCAGAGATCACAGTTGCCTTTGAAAGATTGGTGATATTCCTTGATTCCACACGCTTGTGCGCTTCTACCATTTTAGGAATGATGAATTTTGAAGGCATCTGCATGTAGTGCATTTTTAAAAGTATAACATTATAAATATTCAGAGCCAGCCTTGTGGAAAACATGATTTTACTCCACACTTAATAGACTGGCAAAGCAATCCTGGAAGAGCTGAGTGACTGAAACCTATTCGTTGAGATGGAACACCAAAACATCTAGCCACAACACTCATGTGCTCATAGTTGAACTTAGTTCAGTCAATGGTAATTGCATTTATGACCTAACTAGCAAGCAATTTACAAAGACAAAATGTTGATATGATGATTGTGACACATTAATGTATTAAAATGGTAGAACGTGCCAAAATGAACATAGAAGACTGACAACAATTATATTTGTTTTTTTTTGTTTGTTTTTATTATGATTAAGTTTTAACCCCTTTTGTCAACAAATAAAGTTAATTGACTGCTAGCTATAAGTGTTTAAGTCAAGTTGCCTTCTCAGAATGTGGAGTATAGAATGTTGCCATTTACTCCTATAAACATTTGCTATTTCCTTTCTGGAGTCAGTATGTAAGGAGTTTAAACTGATGTGCTGCTTCATTTGCTTACCTATAATAAGAAAAAAAGGTATGCATGTGTTATGTCCAGGGTCCAAGACTCCTTTCAAATATTGACCTGGTTAGGATGCCCCTTACTACTACTGGGACGTGCTCATGTAGAGGACTTGCAAAGAATGAAATGACTGTAGTCAACGTAACACTTCTTTAGCTGTTTATGCATAGATCAACATCAAGTTTGTCCCCCGCACCCCTGCAGTGTGTCAATTAGTGCTTATTATTATGCTAATAACCCACAAAAACTCCCAGACCGAGTGCACCTTCAAATGAATCACACGCAACAACAGCATGTATTTCATAGAAATTATTTTCGTTTTACATTTTTATTATGAATACCCGATTCATTTAATTTGCTTAGTAGACTGCCGTGCCGTGCCGTGCCATGTTTCATGCGAGAAATCAAACCAAATCTAACCTCATCTTATTTTACAGCTTTTACAAAAATAGCATACACACAAGGATTCTAAATAAAACCTCAGCTACATATACTATTGCCACAGTACATTTTATGTTCTTGAACTTTGCTTTAATTTTTTATGTGACACCTCGGCCATAAATTGTGTGTGCACTAGCTTCCGGTTGTGCTGTATGTAAAGGTCACACTTGCAACACACAAATAAATAAATAAATGGAAATTGTAGTTATTTAAAATAACATTACCTGTAGGTAGGTGGCACGGCGGCTTAGTGGCCACATTCGCCTCTCAGTGCTGGGGATTCCCGGTTCAAATCCTGATCTGGGTGGAGGTAACATGTTCTCCCTGTGTTCACATGGGTTTTCTTTTGGTTCTCTGATTTCCTCCCACAATCCAAAAACATTCAAGGTAACTCCAAATTTCCCTGTATAGTGTGTGTTTCTGTGTGTGTGAGTGTGCCCAGCGATGGATTGGCGCCCTGTCCTGGGTGTGTCTGCCCAGTGCCCAGGATGCTCTCCCCTGGATGGGCATGGGAAACCCCACCGTGTCTCTAGTAGATAAATAAGCGGAATATAATGGATGGACATATATTCCATATGTGTATATAAACATCTAGACAAGTAGTAATCACAAAACAGAGATGTGATTCGTCTGCACAACACAAATCAGATTCCTGATTTCAGTGTAAGCCACTCCGATAGCAATCTGAAGAGATGTGTTTTGAGAAGTTTCTTAAAAAGGTTGTCACTTAGCCTTACAGATGTTGTTGGGAAGGTCGTTCCACCATTTAACAGTAACGAATGAAATGGAGTGAGAATTGGGACCTCAATGAGTAGGAATCACCAGGTTACATTTGTCACTAGAGCGCAGTGAACGAGTTGGAACCACTGTTAAATAGGTCAAAAAGGGTGTGGCAAATCAAGGTTGGTGATAAAACACTGCTGATCAGTCCTCTGGTGATGCAGAGCGAGCAGACAGAATAGAAGTACATTTAAATGAACAGAAGGGTGGTGTAGTGGTGGCATACACAAAGAAACTCCCTTTTTTAAGGAAGATATATGCAATAACGCTTATTCAATAACATTTAAGTGTAAGTTCATTAAAAGGTTAAACATTTATATCAGATTTTTTATTTTTACATTTTACTTAAGAGACTTAAATTATATAAAGCATTTAATACTTTTAAGCTCAAAATGTACAGGAATAAAAGCTAGCAAAGTGATGCAGTTTTTTGTTAAAAAAATGAAACACTAACTTCATAAACCTGTCATGCCCAGCCCTTAATAAAATGTCCTTCAAATGTTAAGTTCAAGGCAAACTATTAATTTTGTTGGTATCTCCTGAACATGTGGGCTCTTACAAGCTGTTGCTTTTTTTGAAGTAATCAGAGCTATCTTGGGGGCTCTGGGCCTCCCAGGCTTGATTGTAGTCCTATTACATTTTTTTTAATGTAATACGTGTAACCAACTGGTTCTTCCCATCACCTGCAGTTGTCTCTTTTTTCTTTTTTTTTTCAAAATAATTGTATCTATTTCTATTTTGCATCCTGTGTGCTTTACACAAAGGAATTGGTCCTTCACATTTAAATGGTAAACATACACTGGTGAAGTGAGAACATGTGTCCAGAGCAGTGGCCTGCCTTGTACATGGCACCCAGGGAACAATTGGGTTATGTGCCTGGCCAATTAAGTGCACTTTAGACATAGCACTTGGTGGGACCGGAAATGGAAATGCAGACTTCAAGTTTGCAAGGTTAGTTCCTTAACCACAAACCTACGACTGCTCCAAAAGAGTTGTCTGGTCACCACCCCTTTGATAGAATAAAGTCTACTTTAATAATGCTTGGCTAAACCTAAATGGCTGTTACATTTTACATGTGGCAAAGCAAAGTTGTATTTTGCATGCAACATGGTTCTAATACACTTGTGTTTCTTCTTTTAAGTGTGAGGACTGATGCACCAAGGCCACTTTTTGCACAGCCTGGGGAAAATAAAACACTCATTCGTGCTGATTAAGAACCTGAATCAAAGTATGTTGTGATTTCTCGTGAGCACAGCAAGGACACAAACTTTAATCATTTTCATCATACATGTATTTGCAAAGTATTTCTCTCGGCATTTACAGTTAAAAACCACAAGCAAAATATGTTAGGTAATGTCAGTTAGGTTGACAAGTTAGGTATAGTTCACTTTTAATCAACAGTGGATTCAACAAAGGGGGTACTGGCATATTTCTGTGACACCCACATCATGTAAAACACAGCCTTTTTCCATCCCATTTAGCTGCACCAGTTCCCATTTGTGTTGTTAGATGTCCCGTGACATTCCAGGGTCACATGGCATGGGCCACTGCCTGTCTGGATGACATTATCATCTACTGTATATCAAAGGTGCAGAACTCACCCAAACCCAGAAATGGCACAATAGGGTCAAGTGACGCTAATGTGCATGAAAGATTATTTCATTCAATTTAACATTTCACTGAGTCTTAATTATTGTAAGATACTAAAATGTCATTTGTTCGAAAAAGTAACTTTGCTTTTAGAAGCCATATAGTTTATTTGAGTTTAGCATTAAAGCAGATGTATAAAACTTTATCCTGTCAGAGGGGGTGGTGACCAGACAACTCCCCTGACCTTAAAAGTTTTAAACTCAATACATTCCCTACGTAAACATGTCATACCAACCCATTCATAATCCTTCCCAACCAAACGTTGATGAATAGCAGTTTCATAACTGCCAGAACCCAACAAACTCAACAAAGCTTGGAGTGTACCACCCACTTGATTTATCTTCCCTTACAAGTACCCGGTGTATTATGTCACTCCTTGAATTTAATTGAATGGTCCAGTTTTTAAAGTAAAAATTTCTACTACTTGTTGCAATCTTGATGGTATAAAAAATGACTAGGAACAGATGGGTGAAATTTTAAAAAAGGTTTCTGTTGCCAGAC
Source organism: Xyliphius kryptos (assembly GCA_025769995.1). NCBI lineage: Eukaryota > Metazoa > Chordata > Actinopteri > Siluriformes > Aspredinidae > Xyliphius > Xyliphius kryptos. Next base: position 15,212 of record JAOUQT010159949.1, read on the forward strand.
TTTTTATTAAATGCTTCTCAAATTTGCGGTCAGGTCACTCAACTCCAGCTCTCCAGCTTCATGTCCCCTTCTTACTGAAACAGACAGCACATCAACTGGACATAATTAAACAGAAATTCTTTTCAGGTAATTATTTTTTACCTTTCTTGTTATGGTAAATCTTCCTGTTATCTCTACCGTCTTGTAATCTTATGTTAATTTACCTACCCTCCCAGTGAAGCCCATCTGTTACACTTAAATAACAAATTTGATAAAGTAATTTATCATGTTTAATTTATATTTCAACAAGTTTTTTTGAAACTCAGAGGTAAATTACACACACAATAGATAACAATAGATTAAGATCACCAATAACCTTTTCTTGAAACCAAAATATACAAGTGGTAGGTCAGTGGCTGGGGCATTAAACTACCAATCAGATGATTGTGAGTTCTAATTCCAGGTCCACTGAAGTTTCTAATGTGAATACTTGAGAAAGACCCTTAACCCCTTGCTCCAGGATGCTGTTTCAACCCTGTGTCCTGATCCCAACCAAGTTGGGATACATGTAGGTCGCTTTGGTTAAAAGCGTCTGCTTAATAACCAAATGCAATACAAGAGAAATGGGAAACCAGAAAGTAATCTATAGCTAACTTGGCTGAGAACAGTTAACAAGCAAAAAGTACTCTGGTACAGAGAAGGAAAATTGGCAGCTAAGAAACACAATTAAAAATAGTAAAAAAAAAAAATAGATAGGAATGGAAAGGTAAAAAAGAAGTGTACTGGGGCAAAATGGTGTGAGGAGCAACATTTGCTATCTGGAACATAGAAATATAACTAGAAAAAGAGAAGATTCTGCTCAGTATTCTACTTTGAGTTAAAGAAGTGAAGGGGAAGGTAACAATGAGTAAATTGAGTCATTAAAATTTTGGGGAGGCAGAGTAGGACTTGAAAGAAAAAAAAAAAAAAAAACATGTTCCAAAGTGTGAACACACACACACACACACACACACACACACACACACACACACACACACACACACACACATCTTCACCCTTATTTATAAGGTAGCCTGTGGTAGTGAGAAAAACAATTTTTCGTTAAATTATTTTAATATTATAAAATAAAATAGTACATAATAAAAAAGTATCAAGATTGTTAAATGAAGAAGTAATACACTGTATTAAAGTTTTTAATTTACCCAAAATAATTGTAAAGTATATGAAAAGTGCTTGGTTATCCTCGGCTGAGTTTATGGTAATCAATGCACATCAACCTTTTTAGCAATGGAAATGGGGTAAGGGCTGTCACACGGTTATTTTGCACCCTCTTCCAGTTTGATATTAATGTTGCACTATTGGTGAAGAGGCAGATAATTAGCTTGATAAATAAAAAAAAAGTCAGACAGATTTGTGTCAGCCATAGAAACTTTGGCAGGCAAATATCATGAGAATTCTTTTCAGTAGGCATAACTGTAATAGAAATTAGTGCAATCGTGTATTATGTTGCTGATAATGGACTCTGCCTTTTTTCTGAATTGAGAAGAGATGCTTTGTATGACTTTAAAATCAAAGCATAATTACTACCATGGGATTTTCTAAAGAGCAACAATGACCCATTTACAAATTAAAAAGTTATATAATTGACATGGGGTGGGAAGGGGGTCAAAGTAAAGAACGCACTATCATTATGCTACCTAAGGCTTGGCTATGGAAAAAAACAAGCATGTAATGGAGCCTGCTGTGGTTGTCTCTTCCTCACTTTAGGTTAAAGGACTGCAATAACAGTGATGCCAGCCAAACTGTCACCCTTGCATTTAAAGGATAGTTCTAGCAACGCTATATGTTTTTTCCCCCCTAAAAATATGCCCCTTATGAATGGCAATAGAAATAATTTTAGTTGATGTTACTGATGATGCTATTATGTATGGTGAGGCTTTCATCTACGTTGACAGCAAAAGGAAAGAAAAGAGAAAAATAAGAGCAAAGAGCACAGTGATGAGAACCGAGATATTATGTAAAAAATAAAGATGAAAAATAAGGGGGTTACAAAATAGGGAGTATGGAATAAGGAGTAAATTAGAATCAGTTGATTATAATTCAAGTGGCAAATAGAAAAGAGAAGGAAGAGCAAGGGGGAGATAGATGATGTGTGACATTGGTTACACCAGGTTGTAATAACCTTTAATTATACACTGCCTGGCCAAAGAGAAAGGTCACAGACTCTGATATTTGGTTGAACTGCCTTTAGCTTTGCACGCATTCACTGTGGTATCATTTTCACAAGCTTCTGCAATATCACTGCATTTATTTTTGCCCAGAGTTACACTTATTCTCCTTAAGGTCTTATATTGATACCACTCCACTGTATCACTGCACAAAGTCTCCTCCAGCACATCTCAAATATCCTCAATGGGGTTCTGGTCTAGACTCTGTTGTGGCCAATCCATGTGTGAAAATGATGTCTCATGCTCTATGAACCAATCTTTCAAAATTAGTTCATTCTGAAACAAATGAACATATTTGTGTAGTCACAGGATGAGCCTTTTCAGATTTGTTTAAAAAAAAAAGATAAGTTAATCACTGCATCTGTTATGGTTGAATATCTTTTTGCAGCTAAAACATAATTAACCATGATGTAATTATCCAATGCTTAGTTAAAAGGTGGTGACCATTTTTTTTTAAAAAGCACACAGCCCGGCCCTGGTTCAAACACCTGGTTCAAACACATGACTCTGCTTGCTTTTAAACATGGCAATGCACCTAGTAAGCTACGATAGCAGACAGACCTTTGTCATACTTGTTAGAAAATTATTTCAAATAAACAAACTACAACTTTTATATTAAATTAAAATATTGCAGTCCTTTTGCAGTAGGATAAATATTTTTTTTAATAAAAATAAACTCCATCCTGTTGCTTAGAAGCCCACTAGTGGTTGCAGGTGGGTCCGATTCCTTTCTGGTCATTAAGCATGGATAAAGCTAACAAAAATATCTCTAATAGAACTAGTTTAACTAATCATGAATAGCCTATTAAGGTTTAAAATACATTTTTACTTTATGGTCATAAAATAAACTGTATACACTTTAGGTCCACTATTGTAAATTGTTTGAAAATAACAAAAAAAAAAAAAACAGGTGTACTACAGTCTTTAAGTGTAAAACTACAAAGTCCAACTACACTACTGAAAAAATAAAGGGAAAACAAAAATAACACATCCTATATCTCAATGAATAAAATATTTCAGTTGAAAATCTTTATGTAGTAGATAGTGGAATGC
>JAOUQT010160144.1:0-18468 GCA_025769995.1 Xyliphius kryptos
ACAGGCACGTGGAGGCCACACACACTACTGAGCCTCATTTGAACTTGTCTTGAGGGATTTCCACTGAAGTTGGATCATTTGATTTTGAGTAGGATTCCAAATCCAGACCTCCATGAGAGAATCATTTTGATTTACATCTTGATGTTATTTTGTTCTCAACACATTCCACTATCTACTAAATAAAGATTTTCAACTGGAATATTTTATTCATTAAAATCTAGGCTGTGTTATTTTAGTGTTCCGTTTATTTTTTGAGCAGTGTACATATAAGGTGGTGCTGGGTTTAATTCCTCCCTGTGCCTGAGTGCTTTTCTCCAAATACTCATCCGCATTTAAAAGTCAAACTGATGGGTAAACTGGAAACAGTCATTTTCACTCTCTCTTTCTCTCTCTCTCTTTCAGCTGATTTGTGTAAGGACCAATTTTCTCGCTGTCCTGTAGCAGCTCTGACGGGTCAATGTGGAACAATGGGGGGCAGCTGCGGAAAGAGCTGTGGAGGCTGTTAGACACAACACACACACATGCGTACGCACACATACACACACAGAGAGAAAGGTGTGTGTGTGAGTGAGAGAGAGAGAGAGAGCGAGAGATACCACTAGCACTGCATAATACAGTACAGAAATGTCAAAACAAGGATGATGGTTTCTCCTCACTGCCTCATTTAGAGTTAAAGATCACATTTCTTATTGAAGACCCCTGTCTGCATTTACTGCACTGCATTGCTGTCATGTGACTGGATCATTAATGAATGAATTAATTAGTAAATTGTGTAGCCCAAGCGCACACACACACACACACACACACACACACACACACACACACACACTGTAACAACACAAAGGTGCTAACTACCAGACCTGCACTTCATAAGATTCACGTAACTTTACTCTTATACACTTTATCTTTAGAATATTGTAGCCACATCATCAGTGTAATCTCCTCACATTCTCCAATGCTGTATAAGTAGAACATAGGTAGGTGTGAATGGATGAGGTTATATAAACATGCATTTACTTTTATACTCTTTTTATATAAACCTGATGAGTGTACGATGTCACTTGTGGTACATATTGTAACCAAAGCAGCAAAAGCTGGAGGATTAAAGCTCTGCTCTGTTTTTTATAACGTACTGTATCATGGACTCTGTGTCATTACTGTTGTGATTGTCAGTACCCTGATATTTAAACATAGATCAGTTTTAAACCTTTAATGTAAAACATTCCCACAAATAAAGGTTCTTTAGTGGAGAACACTTTTCCCTGTCTGCATTATTATACCTGTTTTTAAATGAGAGTCTAACATTACAGAAAGTTTATTTAAAGCACAACACTATATATTCATTCATTACCTTTCGCTTAATTCTTTATGAGGGTCGCGGGGGAAGTGGGGAGGGGGGAGTTCCCCATGTCCATCCAGGGGAGAACGTCTTGGGTGCTGGGCAGATACACCCAGGGCAGGGTGCCAATCTATCACTGGACACACACTCACACAGCCACACATACACACTATACAGGGTAATTTAGAGCATTCAATTAATCTGGAATCCATGTTTTTGGAATATGGGGGGAAACCGGAGAACCTGGAGGGAAACCCACGCAGACACAAGGAGAACATGGAAACTCCACCCAGATCGGGATTCAAACCAGAAATCCTCAGCACTGAGAGGCGAACATGCTATCCACTAAGCCACCGTGTCGCCCCAACACTGGATACACTAACCTATATTTACCTAACAATTAGAGAGATGTACCTTCCAAAAAACCCAAACTGAATACAAAAGAATTTCTTTTACACGGTGAATTATTTTGTTTTTGGCAATTTATCTTGTGAATGAGAAGGAAAATGAGACTATAAAAGCAAACATCTCATTATCTTTCACTTGATCTTCTACTAATGTCATGGGAGAGATACAAGGGGGTAGAAACACTCAGGACAGAGTGTCAATCCGCTGCTGGGCGCACACACACACACACACACACACACACACATACACACGCACTTAAAGGGGCAATTTAGAGCATACAGTTTACCTTGAATCCATGTTTTTGGAATGTGGGAAGAAACCGGAGAACCCAGAGGAAACCCACGCAGACACGGGGAGAACCTGGAAACTCCACCCAGATTGGGATTCAATTCCTCCCAGCGCTGAGAGGAAAACGTACTAACCACTAAGCCACCGCACCGCCTTAGCTGTATTAATTTAACTGAAATAATTATTAATTTGCTGAAATATTTATTCATTGAGATCTAGGAGGAGTTATATTAGTGTTCCCTTTATTTTTTGAGCACTGGACTTTTTTGCCCCTCTGTATCTACACTTTCAATTTTCAGCATATTAATTTTATTAAAATAGTCCACAAACTCTATTTTGGGTAATCATGGCAAGTGAAACAATGTTAAAACGACCCAATTTTATCTTTAATGCATGTTTACACTACATGAACTTTAGATTTTACTGTAGAGTTACTCATCCGGGTAACTAATTCCTGACGTCTAAGTTACACTCACCGGAGTATTAAGATTTTAGTTTTATATTCCCATTTTCTATTTCATCTTAAAACATATTAGCCCGTGCATTTAAAAGTGGCGCTTAAGTTACACTGAGCCCGTGGTAGATAAGTGTTTATGAGTTTTATACATTTCTTTTCACGCTCTCCGTAAACTTAACGTGGATTCCTGTGTGAATTTTCTGTTCCACCTTAAAAGCCGATGAAGTTCAATTCAACACGCTTTAAAATCCCACCTTTAGCCTGAGCGGTTTAAGGTAGAATGGTGAATTCGAGCAGTCTAAGATACCGTCTTCACGTGTGTGTGATTTACAAAAGACAATAAGTATATTTAACACATATAGCGACTACTTACACGCAGAGTCGTGGCTTGTGCACTTTAATGATGACGAAAGCCACGTTACCACTAATTAGCTTGAGGCGGAATAAACGACAAAGATAATTACCAACAAGAACGGTATGGTCCACTTTAGGGGGGTTTCAAATTGTGTTACAAGATTCTTCCCGGCCTGGAAACTGTTAATGTAGTGTTATATTTTACATTATAGCTTAAAGGTACATGTAAATGTTTTGACTCGTTAAATATTGTTTTTTTATGGGGTCTTATTTATGGGCGTCAGGATCCGCTACTTCACAAACCCCCTCCGCGCCCTGGTTAATAAAGCAATAAGACACGAGGTTGTGCATTGTTTTGAGAATATAGCGGGGAATATGTGTTGTTACGCAAAGTATAATATGAAAGGTTTGAATAATAAATGCGTTTATTGAAAGCAAAATCGCTAATAAACTGGTTTTCCGCGACGTAATCTAATCCGTATTTTAAAGCGACCGCTGCAGCGTTCGGTTTCTGTGACGATCAAATACTGCCATCTAGTGGGCAAACTACAGAACGCGGTTTATAAGAAACGGGACACTAATGTATTGTATATCAGGTTGATCATCGATCGAATGTGAAGCGCTCAGAGGGGTGTGTTTATTTTATCTTAAGTGTTTATATATATTGTTCATATATAATAAACTTAAGGTTGTGCATTATTGTAAAATCATAGAAGAGATTTTTCCCCATTATATTCAAAATAATGCATGACCTCGAGTGACACATTGCTTTTATAAAACGGTTACCAACATACTATAATAAAAACACAAGGTTTGATTTATAAATGCATTGACTAAAAGCAAAATCGCTAATAAACTCTCCTTCCGTGAAATAATCCAGTCTGTTTTTTAATATGAACCCTGGCACAAGTAAGATTTCTTTTAAATACTGCCATCTAGTGGCCGAATTACAAAACGCAGTTTATGAAAAACCTTTGCGAAACAGTATATTTTGTACCTCACATTTATACGAATGTGAAACGGTCAGAGGTGTGGACCATAGTGAATAATGTCACAGCTGGACAAGAAGCTCAGCCAATCAGATTTAAGGACCGGATCTACCCACCTCAATATTAAATATACTTGTTTAATTACATAATGTGTGTTATCTTTTCAGTTGTGCCCAACTCTTGGATACTCAATAGGTCCGTTCATGTTATGGAAAAGGTTTTTATCAGGTGGGTCAACAAAACATTCAACAATAGTACAATCCAGTCAGGGGGTCATTTAGGGGAGAACATTTTGGGTGCTGGGCTTATACACCCAGGACCAGACGCCAATCCATCACGTGACAAAAACACTTTATACGGGGTCAATTTAGATAGGATTGAATTAGAGCATCCAATTCACCTTGAATTCATGTCTTTAGACTGTAGGTAGAATCTAAAGAACCTGGAGGAAACCCAGATGGACACAGGGAAAACATGGATAATCCACCCAGATTGGAATTCAAACCCCAACACTACGAGACAAACATGCTAACCACTCTGCCGTAGCTCCACCCTGCTTTTAAAATCTGCTTTTATTAAAAACTACAAACAGGAAAAAAAGAACAGATAGCACGAGTTCGCTCATCAAAACATTTTATTAAAAAGTCTTTTTTTTTTAGATAGCAAGTTTAAACACCAGCTAAAATGATTTTTTTGTTGTGTAATACTGCAAAAACAGACTACTCTTAAAATGTTCTAGCAATGATCCTATGACAAAGCAGCAATTAGCATGCACGCTGAAGACATGGATCGTGTGCGTGTGCGTCTTTGTGAAACATTTTACATAAATATACATTAAACACAAACAAAACATGTACACAGTAAACTTGTATTGCTCAGGTCATAAATAGTGTGTTTGCTTTTTAGTTAAGTTTAAAGTGTTTCTGGGCTGATAAAACCCTGCAGATATAACGGTGCCTTTTTATTTAATTCTCATCAGTTCACCGTAATCTTAAGGGAATGTGTTTCTCATTGAGTGTGTGTGTGTGTGTGTGTGTGTGTGTGTGTGTTAGTTAGAATCCTCGAGGCTGGCGCTCTTCTGTTTCGAACCCTCACACAGGCGATTCATGATGCTTTTCAGACTGGGCTCTACGATTCCAAGTAAGGGTCTCTGGGAAGGATCTCCGTTCCAGCAGGCCTCCATCAGCTGCCAACATTCCTCATCAAAACTAGGCAAACGCTCTGGACGAGAGCCTGAGAGAGACAACCGCTAAATGAAACACTGGTAGCGCGGGCTACATTACATTTTAATAATTTCAAAACCTTGTTACCCAGCCAAGTTAGTTTGAACGTCAAGTTGAGTATTAATGACGACCAGAAAAGAAAAACCGACGATGTAGACATGCATGTTCAAATTGGGTTTAAATCCATCGTTCCCTGAGTAGTCATGCTTCTATAATGCGACCCAATGCGGAGATAAACACATACCATCAGATACGATTATCAGATTTAAGGTCATCTTGGGAAATATAATTGAATGCTTGGTCTTCTATAGCATTGAGGTACGAACAGATGTGCATTATTGTAAATAAATCACGAGGTTTTGTTAGGCCTGATGCATAGCCGTACAGTTACACCTCGTTCTGGTGATTCATTTAGAATAATACACAACCTTGAGTGTCCCATTACCTTTATAGGACACAAGTCAGTAGTTGAGGAGAAACATGATCATTTGTGGTTTTGTTTCTTATAGCAAGTGCTTGTGGAAGAGTAATTGGTCATTTTCAATATATGGTTGAAAATGTATTTTATAAAAACAATTCATTATAATTTTCCATTTTAGGATATCAGCAAAAAATGGCCAGCATTATATGTCATGTGTCACACAATCTGCTGTGCTTTTTTGCAATTAGATTTTTGTGAAGTGCAGAATGGGAACATGAGATGACTAAAACTGCGATAACTAAAAACTTTTTGTTGATTAAAAAGTGTATTTATATTGTTTGAAATAGCATTAGACCACATTCATAAATGTGATGCATCGATACGAATGTGACGTGGTCAGAGGTGAGCATTGTTATTAAATGTCACGGCTAAAGAAACGGTTCGGCCAATCAGATTTAAGGTCAGGAATTACTTGTTTTATCGCGCACACCAAGGAGTAATTGAAAGTTTGACCGCTTAAGGAAGATGAATTTCCCACTGAGCTTTGATCCTCCCAAGGTTTCTTCCTTTTAAAATGAAACAAATATCAGAAAGCATTTTGAAGATTATGGATTAGAACACTGCAATGCTGCTTTAAGAAAATGTACTATTGTAAAAAAGGACTATAAAAATAAATAAAACTTACTGCTATTGCTTTTTCCCCCCATTCGCTAATGTGAAAATATTTGTCAAATCACATCTCTTCCAAAAACAATTGAAACAACATTAAAAAAACATAAAAAATGAAGGGTGATTTAGACTTGAATCCAGATTGGGTAATAATCAGTTTTCATAATGCAACAATATAACTATGACTTCTGACTTGTATTTCTTCCTCATTTGTAAGTCATTTCGGATAAAAGCATCTAATAAATGACTAAACCCAAGTGAGCAATATATTGTCTCCTGAAAAACTTGCAAAAATAAATGACAGTGTATGTATAGGATAATTAGAATCATTAGAATGCTGCTTACTAAGTTCTATCTGATCTGGGATTAGTTTTTCACAGACTAAAAGCAGCACTGCAATTTAATTTGCTGTTAAATTGTTGTATTTGAGAAATGCATGTTACCTCGCTTGACATTAGTCCATAGTTGATCTTTGCTGGAACATTTTTCAAAGGCTTCGGGAAGTTTAACAGAACCACTGCATAGATACCAGAACAGGATCCCAAAGGCATATACATCCACCGAGTGATCGTACTTTCCTACACACAAACACAACTAAGACTAAAACAGTGTTTGTTGATCTAGATCATCATTGAATTGTGTATAACTGTGTGTGTGTGCGGATAAGAGTGCATGTTCGCACTGTTATGAGTATCAGCATGATCATAAATATGTAAATATATGTGCATGTGCACATCAGCATTGTCATGCAATATTAAAGTAAAAAAGATTAATTGAAAAAAGACTTAAAAATGAATGAAAAACAGATTTCTTTTAAAGTTAGAAATATGATCAGTCCCTGATTAGGTACTTTATAGTTTTACCTTTCACTTTAATTATAACCATCAGTCTGTTTAAATATATACCCACAAAAATGGGGCAATTTATTTTTCCATATAGAAAAGTTTAGTCAAATTTCAAGATAATTAGCAATAAATTGTTTTCTTTTTCTTCGTAAAATCCTCCAATATCACATTGCCACAACCATGATTTAAGGTAGGTATGATGTATTTTTGATATTGTGCTGCTTTCCTCATTAAAACCAGACTTCTTGACATTTAGTTAATTACGTTTGTTTGGTCTTGATCGCATCTGACCATACAGCCCATAAACAGCTTTTTGGACTGATTTGATTAAACTCCGGAGATGTTTAGTGAACCACACGGCACACCTGTGAAAATACATCATACCCATCATGAAGCACAATCGGCAATTGGATTAAAGAGAAATTGGATGTAATATTTGAACCTTTGCAGACAGCTACAGAATAACTTAAAGGTCATCTATCAACATAGATTCTAAGCAAAAAAACAAAAAAAATCAGCAAAGCAATGGTTTTTGGAACACATCAGACTAAATATATATATATATATATATATATGGATGGATTTAAAGTGCAAGTATTGTAATTGTGTAAATTGTGATATTAAATTCTCTTGACTGTTTTCGTGCACATGTGTTTACCAGTAAACAATTCTGGTGCCATGTGTATGGGTGTCCCAACAATACTGCCAGACATCATGGCTTCGGGTTTACAGAACCCAAGGTCTGTAATCTTTGCACGGTTCTGCTTGTCAAGCTGCGTAACAAAACACAGATATATAATGTAAGACACTTTGTCTTTAAGGTGAGTTTAGTATTGACGTGTAAAAATTTAAATGTGTGGTTAAAAATTGACTTTGTTGCTGTGACTGAATCTATTTGGCATTTTGTTTAATGGCCACACATTTTATACAGGAAGACTTTAACATGTTTATTGTGCAATAAAATACACATAATGAGTTATTAGGATTTTAATGTTGGAGAAAGTATCTGATTGGTCTTACTGATTGTACTAAATCATACATTTTAATTTACATATCTATTTAAAAATATAAGGGCTAAACAATGCAACATGAACTGTAAAATGCTGAAATACTGTCTCCATGAATATATTTAAACAATTACTGCCTCTATTCAGACCAGCAGATGGCAACTAAATTTATATTTTAGTCTAAAATTTGCCCATGTCATGTATTTATGGAAAAACTGACATGCGGTTTTAAAAAATGAGCTGCAGCAGATTTTAATAAATAGAAATGTGATTATGTAATATGTACAATTGCAAAAAAAGGTATGTGAACCCTTGGATTTCTGCATAAATTGGTCATTGAATGCGTTCTGATAATCTAAGTCACAACCATAGACAAACACAATCTGCCTAAACTAATACCACACAAAAAAAATGCTTTGCATGCTTTTATTGACCACAACATGTAAACATTCACAGTGCAGGGTGGAAAAATGTATTTAAACCCCTAGGCTAATAACTTTAAGAACTATTAGATGCCAGAAGTCAGGCAACCTGAAGTCCAATCAATGTGATGAGATTGAATGGGTTGGATCAAACTGCGCTACCCTAAATTAAAAACAAATACAACACCAGTTTTGAGTTTGCTGTTCTTAAGACGCATTGCATGATGTGAATCATGGGTCGCACAAAAGAGCTCTCAGAAGACCTACGTTCAAGAACTGTTGACTTGCATGAAGCTGGAAAGAGTTACAAAAGTATCTCTAAAAGCCTTGACGTTCATGTGTCCACCGTCAGACAGACGGTCTACAAATGGAGAAAACGTTCAGCTCTGATGCTAATCTCGTCCTGTAAAGATAACTGCAAGAGCACAGCGCAGAATGATCAATGAGGTGAGACTTACAGAAATCTCTGGCACATTTTTGTTGATAAAGCTACAATACATAAGACATTAAAACAAGAATGGAGTTCATGGGAGGACACCACAGAGGAAGCCAATGCTGTCCAAAAAAACCCATTGCTGCACGTTTGAAGTTTGCAAAAGAGAACCTGGATGTTCCGCAGCAATACTGGCAAAACATCCTGTGGACAGATGAAACCAAAATTGAATTGTTTGGAAGAAAAAGGCACGGCACACCACCATAAAAAGCTCATCTCAACTGTGAAATATGGTGGAGGGGGCATCATGGTTTAGGGCCGCTTTGTTGCCTGAGGGCTGGGACTGATTGCAGTCATCAACGGAAAAAAGAATTTCCAAGTTTACCAAGACATTTTGCAGGAAAACTTAAGACCATCTGTCCACCAACTGAAGCTCAACTTAGGATGGATGATGCAACAGGACAACGCCCCAAAACATAGAAGTAAATCAACAACCAAATGGCTTTAACAGAAGAAATTACGCCGTCTGTAGTGGCCCAGTCCGAGTCCTGAACTTAACCTAATTGAGATGCTGCGGCATGACCTCAAGAGAGCGACTTGCACCAGATATCCCAAGAATATTGCTGAACTAAAACAGTTTTGTGAAGAGGAATGGTCCACAATCCCTCCTGACTGTTGTACTAATCTGCAACTACAGGAAAAGTTTTTTTGAGGTTATTGCTGCCAAAGGAGAGTCAACCAATTATTAAATCAAAAGGTTCAAATACTTTTTCCATCCTGCACTGTGAATGTTTACATGTTGTGTTCAATACAACCATTCAAACTTGTGTAGTACTAGTTCAAGCAGACTGTGTTTGTCTATTGTGACTTTGATAAAGATCCGAACACATTTAAAGCCCAAGTTATGCACAAATCCAAGAAATCCCAAAAGGTTCATCTACTTTTTCTTGCAACGGTATACGGATCTGTATAGCAGCTGCACAATATTAATAAAAGCTTGATGGATCAATTGAAGTTGTTTGTTGGTCCAGTAATTGCACAAATGAGATTTTTTTTAATACATTGATAACCTCACCAGAACATTTTTCAGCTTGATGTCTCTGTGTAAAAGACCCTGACTGTGCAGGAAGCGAATCCCTTCCACAACATCCAGAGCAATCAGTAGCCTCTCTTTCAGAGAAAGACCAGCCTACACAAGCATGCAAACACACACAAACGTAATCTGTACAAGATCACACCTTTATTAAAGCATAAAGGCATGAGAGGGAATGCATTATTGTGAATAAATTACAGGAAATAGGTGTTCTTAGGTTTGGTTACACCTCTTTCCCATTTTTTATTTACAAAGTAAAACCTCAAGTGCCTTTTTGCTTTCATAAAATGGTTATGAACACACTATAATAAATAAAAAAAGGTTTAATTAATGAATGTGTTTACTGAAAGCAAAATCATTAATTAACTGGTCCTCCGCATTTTACGCTGGGTTTTAGAGTGAACACTGATTACTGAGTTAACAACTTTCCGGTTTCTGTAATAATTAAATACTACATATCAAATTACAGAACACAGTTTATTCAAAACATGGTGAAGATAATGTATTGTATGTCACACATTGAGCGATCAGAGGAGTGCATTATAGTCAATAATGTCACGGCTGGACAAACGGCTCAGCCAATCAGATTTGAGGACCAGAACTACCCGTTTTATTAACAAAAGTTTTAAACATTTGTCCAGTAAAGTGGACAGACAAGTACTTCTTTTAAATGCATTTTGTAAATACATGGTCTTGAAGCTGTTACTATTTGTTTCTGCAACAAAATCTTATTTTTGCCTAATAATGACTCAACTGCTGTGGGCACAACAAAAAGCACTTGGTTTGCTGAACCAGTAAAGGAAAATTTAATGCAGTTAAAACTAGTATGATATTTTAATAAACCATTTAGGAACTAACAGCTCTATTTAATAAAAAAAACCAAAAGCATAAGAGACATTGTAGTGTGTGTGTGTGTGTGTGTGTGTGTGTGTGTGTGTGTGTGTGTGTGTGTACCTTAAGGCCTGTGTACAGATCTCTGTGAAGTCTCTCCATAATAAGCAATACTGCAATACTGGATCCTCCTGCATATGTGTGATCAATCACCGAGCCATGAAGATCTACCAGCCGCTCGTGCTTTGGCAAAGATCTGAAAGGAGAAAAAAGTAATCACATCATGGTGAGGTTTGGACTTCAACTTGGACTTTTGAAAAAAACCTTTTCTTTGTAGATTTATTTGTGTGTTTGAGATCATTCTCCTCTTGCATGACCAGTTTCAGCCAGATTAAGCTGCTGGATATAATGGCTCTTATATGACTTAAACAATTTGATATACAGAAGAGTTTAAGTTGTTTAGTTCTTGTGGCTGCAAAAAAAGTTTAAATAATGCCCTGCCAAAGAAAAAGGGGGGAGAGCCCTCCCATGTTTACTGATTACATATACACAGCAGCACAAAATTCTTAGCTTCTTGTTGTTGCTCAAAGTATGAAGCTCGATGGAAAACCTTTAAAATAACACAGACCTCCTTTACAGACCTTATTCGAAAACAGTAAATTAGACGGTACAATAAAGAATAAACTGAATAGGTGCACCAATCTGGCCAAAGCAGTATAGTATAGAGTGATTGGTAGGTTTCGGTTAGTGGAGCAGGTGAAAATTTTGAAATGGGTTGGGTTTCGATGTACAATTTTGGATAGAAAAAGGGATAACAGCCTATTGTACATTGGTTACAGGGGGACAATTGGATTCTTTTACACAGCTGACTAAGCAGAATCAATTGGAAAAACTATTTTTTTTATAGATATCTACAAGTAAGGGAAAATTAAAATAAAGAGTTAAAATGTATCAACATACAAGGGATAATTTGATTTAGGCCTCTTTAAACATTTATAAACAAAAGGATACCAGGGGATTGATTTGAAGCACAGACCCTTTAAAATAATTGAATATGAAAGAAAAGTTGATTAATTTACATGACGTGGGGGGCAATGTCCTGTGCAGGTGTTGGTAAACTCTACAGAATGTCTACCAGAATGTTTTAGAGGATTTCACGATGCCTTCCGCTGAGGATCTGCATGAAGATGCAGCTTTTATCTTCCAGCAGGACCTGGCCCCTGCTCATACCGCCAGAAACACCAAAACCTGATTTGTTGCCCATGCCATCACAGTGCTTGACTGGCCAGCCAACTCGGACCCAAACCCAATTGAGAATCTATGGGGTATTTTTTTAAGAGGAAAATGAGGGCCAATAGACCCAACAACAATGAAGCATCAAGGAAATCTGGGTTTCCATAACTCCCAGGCACTGTGATGGCATGGGCATCAAACCAGGTTTTGGAGCCTCTGGCTGCATGGGTAAAATAATCACTTGAAATCCTTTACATTGTGGGACCTGAATCTCTAAAAGTTAAACTTCTTGAATGGATTTCTGGTATTCACACAAAATGATTTTTTTAAATTTGTTATTATCCAAAAACAGCTAAATTTAGAAAATTTAGTTGGAAATGTTTGGCTAGGTTTTTTTGTACCCCAAGATTAGAGCTCTAATCTAATTCAGTTTGAATTTTCATGGGTGAACCTGTACTTGGGGAATGTGCTCCAACTAATGGTTGACAATGATAAGTATCTGCTAAAAATTCTGTTGTCAGCTAGTAAAAAGACTATAACCATAAAAATGGTTGCAGTAAGATTCCTGAACAATGGAGCAATGGATTGAAATTCACGAGATGGAGAAAATTCTATTCATGTTACAATTAAGAATTAAGGATGAGGTTTCCCCCCCCCCCCCCCTTTTTTTAAATACCGGGGAAAATGGACTCTAACTTGCACTTTGTAACCTCACGAAGTTCCATAATGCCTGATATAAATGTACTGTCATGCAAAATAATAACGTTGGACCTGCTTGTCAACCGTTGTTCAGAACTGTAAATTTTACCCAAATTTGCCCTGCCACCACCATGCTTAACCGGTAGTATGTTGTGTTAGTATTTTTTGCGGAGGTTGTTCCATTAGTGGATTATTGTCTCGATGGCACGAGCATATTCTAAGACTACAATGGTTCAGGGAGCATTCTCACACATAACTACCACAAAGCCCAGACCTGAACCCTATTGAGAAGTTCTGGGATGTGCTGGAGAAGACTTTTTGCAGTAGTCCAAATCTCCATTATCCATAAAAAATTCTGATTTTACAGTGTGCCTTTGAATTTGATATCATTTAAATGATATGACTGTGTGTGTGTGTGTTAGTTACCGTGTGTAGTGGAACTCTAGTGCAAGATCATTCCAGTGTTTATCGTCGGGAGGTACCACCGATTTGAGAGCACAGGGGTAATGCCCACCCCAGGTATCACATAAGTATACCACACCGTACTGCCCCCTGCCGAGTTCCCGGCCCAGTTTTGGCTTCCCTACAAACATACACAGAAAATGTACAACAATAGTTACACTTACACCCTAATTAATAGATGATTAACAAACTGTTATACAGATTTTAAGCAAATATCTTGATTGTTTGTTAAATCAATTATTTAATCAGAATTAACCCACAAAACGACTGACGTGGTAAGCTTAACCTTCTGAAAATAAGAACATAATTTGGTTCTTTTTGATATAATGGACAAAAATATATTGGCTCGCTATATGGGTGCATTAACAAAAGTATAATATTAAAAATAATAATTAATAAATAATATATTGAATATATTCTGTTAATTTATTACACAATGACTGCGGTATTTCAAATGTTAATTTATTTATTTCATTTATTTTAGAACTGACACCTAATGAAAATCCCAATTTCAGTATCTCAGAAAATTAGAGAATTTTTATAAAATGTTGGCCAACTTAAAAGAGTATGAGCATGAACGATATTTAGTTAGGGGTTCTTTGGCGTGGATTACTGCAGCAATGCAGCGTGGCATGACGTTGATCAGCCTATGGTGGTGATCAGGGGTTACGAAAGCCCAGGTTGCTCTGATAGTGGCCTTCAGCTCCTCTGAATTGTTGGGTCTGGTGTATCGCATCTTTTATTTCACAATACCCCATAAATTCTCTACAAGGTTTAGGTCAGGCAAGTTTCCTGGATAATTAAGAACATGGATACCATAATCCTTAAACCAGGTACTGGTAGCTTTGGCACTGTGTGCAGGTGCCAAGTCCTGTTGGAAAATGAAATCATGCTTCCTGCTGCTGACCAACTTTTATGGGGATGCAGAAGTGCTCTAAAACTTCCTGTTAGATAGCTGCATTGACCTTGGACCTCAGAAAACCCAATGGACCACCAGCAGATGACATGGTACCCCAAACCATCACTGACTGTGGAAACTTTATACTGGACCTCAAGCAACATAGATTCTTTGCCTCTACTGTCTTCCTCCAGACTCTGCGACCTTGATTCTTGATTTGCAAAGAAAAGCAAAATTTACTTTCATCAGAGAACAGAACTTTGGAGCACTCAGCAGCAGACGAGTCTTTTTCGTCTTTAGCCCAGACGAGACACTTCTGATGCGGTCTCTTATTCAAGAGTGGCTTAACATAAGAAATGCGACTGCTGACCGCTGTCTTGCATACATCTGTGCGTGGTGGTTCTTGAAGCACTTACTCCAGCTGCAGTCCACTCTTTGTGAATCTCCCTCACATTTTTGAATGGTATGGTATTTGTTTCACAATCCTCTCCAGGGTGCGCTTATCCCTATTAGTTGTACACTTTTGTTTTTCACCAACCACATCTTTTCTTTCCGTTTCCTCTATTAATGTGCTTGGACACAGAGCTCCATTAACAGCCAAGCCTCTTTAGCAATGACTTTTTGCATCTTGCCCTCCTTGTGCAAGGAGTCAATGGTCGTCTTTTGGACAACTTTCAGGTTAGCAGTCTTCCCCATGATCATGTAGCCTACAGAACTAGACTGAGGGAGCATTTAAAGGCCTTTGCAGGTGTTTTGATAAATATATAATAGCCCATAATAATAATAACCAGCCCATATTATACTACAAAAGTGTGTGTGTGTGTGTGTGTGTGTGTATATATATACACATATATATATATATATATATTCTCACCATACAGTAGTGTGTCTCTTAGTGAACGACTCTCCAGTGAGAGGCGTGCAAGGCGTGGTGCGTGATCTTTTCTTACACGTACCCACAGATCCTCCGTCCTAACCAGGCGGTCTGTATGACCCTCCTCCAACTACACACACACACACACAAACAACAACAGATTGTTGGGAGAATGTCAATACATAAAAGGTCACAACTGTAAGAGTAAAATTACACTTTGCAAAGACTCAAACCCTAATTGATCAGTTTTAAGAGTTGCCTGCATATCTATGGGCATGTAGTGCATATTAAAAAAAACAATGTATTGTTTATTTGAATCTTACCTGACGTAGCGAGGCAGCGAAGGCATCGTGTGAACTGTTAAGACGGGTGCGAAACTGAGAGCAAATGCTTTTGGCCAGTTTAGCAGCACTAAGACTTTCGATAGCATCCTGTGCAATCTTTCTTTTCCACTCTGGTGTGATGGAGGGAGGGTTTACCCACGACAATCTCTGGATTATCTAAAGATGGTTAAAATGTGTTTATGTGTTGTTCGTACAATCAGTGCAACATGCTTGATGTGTAATGCAACACAAACATAAGTCAACACAGATACATTATCATTACTCTTTTAAATCATAATACAAAAACATACACAAGAACACACCCTCATGCACGCACGTACATAAAGACACAGGTAAAGACGCACACAAAAATACACGTGTGCGCACACACCAACCTGTTTGATCTGCTCCCAAAACAGACTTGCAACAGAAGTGCCAGACTGAAATGTCACCTCTACGTGATATGCTGCATTCAGGATCTGAGTTTCCATACACACACACAAAGATATTTAAACGTGCCACTGCTTAAACATAACTATACATTCAAATGTGTTTAGGTTTGTTTTCTGTAAAGGTTTTGTTTAACACACACGCACACCTTTTTTTCACAAGTTTTCAACAGTTGCACTGACAGTTAACTGAAGTTCCAACACAACACTGATCAAATTCTCAAATACAACAGTTAATATTGATAGTCAATCCAGTGTGATCACTGCAAATATACTGTGTAGTGATAACAAAAAAAATCCATTAATGTTGCACTGAAATCAAGTAATTTAGTGCTTAGTCCTTAGTCTCATCAATTTGAAAGCTTGAAAGTGTTTTTGGTCATTTAATTAAACTAAATAAAATTTTTGTAACATAGTATAATTAGTGTGTTTTTTCTCTCAACACTTTAATAGTAAGATCTTGGTGGCTCTTGGTGACCACTGGTTCTAAAGAAACATTTAAAGTGTGTGTACCTGTTTTAGGTGGTTGGAGGTGACACTTTGAGATTCGATGTTTGATTTCTCCAGGCTGCTCAGGCAGCGTTCCAGAGTTCCGACAAAGCTTTCACGTAAATAATTCACCGAGCTGATGAGTTTTTCGGCAACAGCTTGATTTAACCTCAAAACAATCAGCTCCTGAATCTGATGGATACATGACTTGATCTCCTTTGAGCTTACTGCCTCTCCATTAGGACTCATTATAATGTCTACCAGAGAGGGGAGAGAAAGAATTAAAGAAAAGTCAGATAGTGGGGTAAACAGGGTTGGTTAAACAGAAAATGTAATATTAAAAGCCCCAAGACCAGCATTGTTTGGGTTTTTGTAACCCATGTAAATAAAAGGTTAAGCTTTACACACTCCAGGACTAAACAAATTCTGCACACTTTCATAACTCTTGACTTTTTAACTCTCCACTCGATACTGCATTAGTTGCACACGCCAGACAAACCGGTTACAGTTACAGTTGTCTTATTTGTACAGTTTTTGTTTTTTTTAAACTATTTGCAACATTGTAATATAATTATTAAACCAGCTTATTTTATTCTGATTTCAACTTTTTCTCTTAATTGTAGGGAAGTCTTCAAAGCATTTCACTGCTGGCTGTACTGTGTATAATGAGTATATGCATGTGACAAAGTTCGGTTTGATTTGACTTGGTCTCATCTCGGTGCAATTTTTCATGTGTTTTATCGTGTTCTGTGCATGTATTGCCCTTTAAGAGTAGAACATTAGAAGTAAAGAAAGCAACAGTTAAAAAATACATTTACATTTAGTTATTTAGTAGACGCTTTTATCCAAAGCGACTTACAGGTATCCCAACTTCGAGCAGAAGTCACTAATAGGCGGACCACGGTCCGGACCACACCGATAAACTATCAATATAATTTTTAGTTTATTCTGAGCTGCTGAACTGTTTCTCATTGTTACGATGCAGGCGTCACTGTGCAGTAAACTCCCAGAACATTTTCGTGTGTAGCAAGATCACCAAAGGTTCTCCTCAGCCAATCAGATCTGTGCATATTCGGGAGCGTGGAGTGTGCACAGGCGAAAAACGAAGAAAGAAGCAGCATGGGTAAGAGGAGTGTAAAAAAAAATGCGTAGGGTTCTAAAGAAAGAAAATTTGTGTTGTGTAATCGAGTTAACAAGAAGACTAACGTTTTATTCACTTTTTCATGCAATTTTTTTAACGTAATATTTCAATCAATTGTAGCTCTTGTTTTAACTTCAAGGAATTTTT
The DNA here is from genome assembly GCA_025769995.1 of Xyliphius kryptos. Classification (NCBI taxonomy): domain Eukaryota; kingdom Metazoa; phylum Chordata; class Actinopteri; order Siluriformes; family Aspredinidae; genus Xyliphius; species Xyliphius kryptos. The sequence continues at coordinate 17,495 of JAOUQT010160144.1, forward strand.
TTTTATGTTTTATAAATCATTCTTTCAGTCCAGCATTTAAAACAATAAATATTGTTAAATTACTCATTACTTTATATTATGTTCCACTTAATTATACACTAGGGTCACGGCGAGGGGGGGGGGTACTGTCCCCATGCCCATCTGTGAAATAACATTTCAGGTGCTGGGCAGATACACCCAGGAGAGAGCGTCAACCCATAGATCATGGTAACCACTAAGCCCTTGTCATTGTTAAATTTTATTGAACAATATTTGTAATTTGTTTTGTAATCAGTTGTTGTGTTATGATTTAGTGTTGTATCCTTAATATTTAAGTTAGAAATGATGGTCCAGACCTTGGCATGACAAAATTTTCTCTAACTGGACCCTATAAATTTCTAATACAATACCTCTGACAGAGTTTCACTAATGTATTTATATGATCATCTAAGCTTTTGTACTGTCTCTTGCTCTGTAAATAGGCTCCAATAGGCTAAACAGAAAAAGAGGAGAAGAAAGTGAATTGAAAAACGTATTTATAGTGACACACCTCTCAGCACAAACTAAATGCAGACATGTCACAGCAGAAGGTTTAGGGTGTGAGTAATAGGAAGCTCAAGGTACATGCCATGTGAAACTGTATGCTTATTCGTGTCTAAACACATATAGCTACACTTGGTTACTTTTTCTCATGTTGGAATACAGCTTTTATTTCTACAAGGCGAGAAAAGCCATTCAGGAGGCCGAACTATCGCACCACCATGGTTCTAAGGAACATTTATTGCTGCTTCTTTGATAAAAACAATGAGTCACAGCAGCCGCCAGATGTTAAAGGAAAGTAGTTGCAACTTGCACCCTTTCCACTAGATGACACTAAATCATACATGACGTACCATTAAAGAACTTTAATGTTTTAAAAGGTTGTATAGTATTTAATTGTGTTTAATAATTGATCTCAAATTGACCAAACCTATTATAATTTTGCCGTAATATAT